>ONZH01010654.1:0-83248 GCA_900303285.1 Rhinella marina
GAGGTGAGCGCTACCACCAGTCTTGTCTCATGCCAACTGTAAAGCATCCTGAAACCATTCATGTGTGGGGTTGCTTCTCAGCCAAGGGAATCGGCTCTCTCACAATCTTGCCTAAAAACACAGCCATGAATAAAGAATGGTACCAGAAATGTCCTCCGAGAGCAACTTCTCCCACCGTCCAAGAGCAGTTTGGCGATCAACAATGCCTTTTCCAGCATAATTGGAGCACCTTGCCATAAAGCAAAGGTGATAAACTAAATGGCTCAGGGAACAAAACATAGAGATTTTGGGTCCATGGCCTGGAAATCTCCCAGATCTTAATCCCATTGATACTTGTGGTCAATTATCAAGAGACGGGTGGACAAACAAAAAACCTACAAATTCTGACAAAATGCAAGCATTGATTGTGCAAGAATGGACTGCTATCAGTCAGGATTTGGTCCAGAAGTTGATTGAGAGCATGCCAGGGAGAATTGCAGAGGTCCTGAAGAAGAAGGGTCAACACTGCAAATATTGACTTGCTGCATTAACTCATTCTAACTGTCAATATAAGCTTTTGTTACTCATAATATGATTGCAATTATATTTCTGTATGTGATAAAAACATCTGACAAACACACATGAAAACCAGAGGGCAGCAGATCATGTGAAAATATAATATTTGTGTCATTCTCAAAACTTTTGGCCATGACTGTACAGGCCAAAAAAAATAAATAAAATGGTATGGACATGGAAAAAAAATAAGGTTGTGTGCAGGAGCCCTAAGGTAGGCCCCCAAAATCAGTTACACTGGTGGGCTCTAAGTACCCCAGTCCGACACTGCTTACATCTATGTACTGCTCACTAAATCATTGTAGTATGACAAGCTCAGGCAACTATTACCCAGTAGTCAAACAAAGTAAACATTATCTGAAAAAAGACTCAAAATGACTCGGGTAGTGTCAATATTATTTTATAAGACATATTTGTCTAAGTAAAAAGTATCAGAAATAATAAAATATAAAACATAAACTGTTAAATTATAAAACTAAAATGTTAAATTACAAATTACACATATACACTACTCACAAAAATTTTGGGATATCTGGCTTTCCGGTGAAATTTATGGAAAATGTAAAAAGGACACGCTACAATAATATTATATCAAGAAAGTAGGGCATTTAAGTAGAAGCATGCAATGGTGATTTTCTCATCTCAAACAATTTATTGAAACAAAGCCAACAACAGTGGTGGGTATACCCCACAAAAAATGTCAATGTCTCAAAAACTTATCAAGTGGCCTTGAGCATCAATTACAGTTTGACAATGATGTCTCATGGTGTTCCCAAGTCGACTTATTGTCTGCCGAGGCATGGCATCCCACTCTTCTTGAAGGGCGGCACTCAGATCATTGTGGTTCTGGGGTACAGAGTTACGAGTCTCTACATGGCGACTCAGCTGATCCCATAGGTTTTCAATGGGATTCAGGTCTGGAGAACGTGCAGGCCACTCCATTTCAGGTACCTCAGTCTCCAGCAGCCATTCCCTAATGATGTGACCTCCATGAAGATGACCTGTGTTGTTCATGCAGAGGCACAATGACTGGATTAATGATATTCAATTAGTATGGGCTTGTCACTGTACCATTCACAAAGTGTTGGGCAGTTCTGTATTGACTAGACACATGCCCATACTGTAACACCACCAGGGAGTTATTCTGATTGCCTGATTGGAGTCAGGAAGGAATTTTTTTCCCCTAAAGTGGGGAAAATTGGTTTCTACTTCACAGGTTTTTTTTTCCCTCTAGATCAACTTGCAGGATAACAGGCCGAACTGGACGGACAGAAGTCTTTTTTCGGTCTTATAAACTATGTTACTATGATACCACTGAAGGCTCATCTGGTGACAACAGTGGCTGATACATAACCCTCTCAATGTCTCCAGCATCGTTGAAGGCCATCATTTCTGCTTAGTGGGAATCGACTTTCATCAGTGAACAACACTGAGGCCCACTGGTCCTCGTCCAGTGTAGATGCTCCCTAGCCCATGCAAGATGATGATGCTTCTGGTCAAGTACCCTTGCAGGTCATCTAGTTTTGAATGGTCTGATGTGACACTTGGTGTCTCTCACCTCCCTTAAGTGTGCCTGGAGTTTCAGCACACTTGGAGTGTGGCATTCATCATCCGGTTCTGCAGGGCATTGAGCACAATGAAGCGGTCATCAGAGTGGGATGTGGCCAAAGGACGGTTACTTCTATGCCTTTCTGTGACTCTTCCAGTCTCTCTGTATCTCTGTTGCAAACTGCTGATGACACTCTGTGACACTCTGAGCACAGTGGCCACTTCCATATGAGAACATCCTACTTGAAGCCTCACAATGGCGAGGTACTGTTGATCAATTGTTAGGTGTCATCTTGGTCTCATGATGTCAAAATGTGAACAGCAGGATGTGAAGGAATGTTTAAATACCAATTCTAATTGAACCAGGAAATGTATTGGGCGATTCATGGATCAAACACCTGTTGTGAATTTTGCCGTTAAGCTCCTTGTTATAGAACATCAAGTTGTGCAAAAAGCAATGAAATATTGAACAGTTGGACATGTGCATTCAAAATTATAGAGAAGGTCGCATTAAGTTCACCTGTAAAGGTTAGAGGGCTTTCATCCTGAAATTTCACCCACAAGCCAAATATCCCTAACTTTTTGGGAGAAGTATATGAATATATATTTGTAATTTAAAAATTGTAGTTTTATATTTTATTACTATTTCTGATATTTTGTATAAAGAGAAAATTTTTTTTTTAATTTAGCACCATGTACAATTAAAAGAATAACTGCACCTGAAAAACATTTTATTGTTGCCCCATCATGATTGAGGATCATGAGGCAACTTACATATAGATTTTTGTTTATTCCTTTATTTGTAATCGTTTAGTGTATTCCTTTTTATATTACTTAGTCCTGCTAACATCCACTTTTTCAGATTAAAATGGATAATACACCATATGCATGTGAATAACTATATTTGCTTATTTATATTATGTTCACACACTGTGCCTACAGCAGTACCAGCTGTAAATGCAGACACATGGATATATGTTGTTTTACTATAGTTCTGGCATATAGTTTTGGCAAAAGGATGTATACACAAATTAAAACTAAATAAATTATATATATATATATATATATATATATATCGCGTTATAAGACGCACCCGAAGATAAGACGCACCCCAGATTTTAGAGTAGGAAAATGAGAAAAAAATATTTTTCATCAGACCTCATATCAGACCCCCCATAAATTTCAGGACATCACATCAGACCCCCATCAGACCTCAGATCAGCCCAGTGTGTCCCCATCAGACCTCAGAACTGTGCAGTGTGCCCCCATCAGATCTCAGAACAGCCCAGTGTGTCCCCATCAGACCTCAGAACTCCCCAGTGTGCCCCCATCAGTCCTCAGAACAGCCCAGTGTGCCCCCATCAGACCTCAGATCAGCCCAGTGTGCCCCCATCAGACCTCAGAACAGCCCAGTGTGCCCCATCAGACCTCAGATCAGCCCAGTGTGTCCCCATCAGACCTCAGATCAGCCCACCCAGCCCCATAACAATAAAATAAAAACCTCTCTTACCTGTCCTGCTCCGGGTCCGGCGCTCCTCTGGCTTCTAAAGACGCTGTACGCAGTCAGGACAGTGCAGCGCCGGCCTGGGAAGCCCAAGGAGCGCCGGACCCGGAGCAGAGCCGCGGCGCAGGGCAGGTAAGAGAGGTTTTTATTGTTATGTGGCTGGGTGGGCTGATCTGAGGTCTGATGGGGGTGCCATCTAAAACATACAAGTGAGCGCTTCCGTAATGGAAGCGCTCACTTGTATTCAATTTATTTGAATACGTTTGGGGGGAAAAAAGTGCGTCTTATAAAGCGAAAATACGGTATATATATATGTATATTGTGTATATATATATATATATATATATATATATATATTGTGAGATTGTGAAAGGGTTAACTGTTGATGGGCGATATATTTCCCCTAGGTACAGCCATTACGTGTATTAAAACAGGTTTGAAGTGTGGTTGCCCATTCCACCTTCATCCACCACTGGTTTTGTGGCTTGTGCTGCAGTCACTCGGGTTTTTTTTAGCTCAGTATATATACAGTACAGACCAAAAGTTTGGACACACCTTCTCATTCAAAGAGTTTTCTGTATTTTCATGTCTATGAAAATTGTAGATTCACACTGAAGACATCAAAACTATGAATTAACACATGTGGAATTATATACTTAACAAAAAAGTGTGAAACAACTGAAAATATGTCTTATATTCTAGGTTCTTCAAAGTAGCCACCTTTTGCTTTGATTACTGCTTTGCACACTCTTGGCATTCTCTTGATGAGCTTCAAGAGGTAGTCACCTGAAATGGTTTTCACTTCATAGGTGTGCCCTGTCAGGTTTAATAAGTGGGAATTCTTGCCTTATAAATGAAGTTGGGACCATGAGTTGTGTTGGGCAGAAGTCAGGTGGATACACAGCTGATAGTCCTACTGAATAGACTGTTAGAATTTGTATTATGGCAAGAAAAAAGCAGCTAAGTAAAGAAAACGAGTGGTCATCATTACTTTAAGAAATGAAGGTCAGTCAGTCCGAAAAATTGGGAAAACTTTGAAAGTGTCCCCAAGTGCAGTCGCAAAAACCATCAAGCGCTACAAAGAAACTGGCTCACATGAGGACCGCCCCAGGAAAGAAAGACCAAGAGTCACCTCTGCTGCGGAGGGTAAGTTCATCCGAGTCACCAGCCTCAGAAATCGCAGGTTAACAGCAGCTTAGATTAGAGACCAGGTCGATGCCACACAGAGTTCTAGCAGCAGACACATCTCTACAACAACTGTTAAGAGGAGACTGTGTGCAGCAGGCCTTTATGGTAAAATAGCTGTTAGGAAACCACTGCTAAGGATAGGCAACAAGCAGAAGAGACTTGTTTGGGCTAAAGAACACAAGGAATGGACATTAGACCAGTGGAAATCTGTGCTTTGGTCTGATGAGTCCAAATTTGAGATCTTTGGTTCCAACCACCGTGTCTTTGTGTGACGCAGAAAAGGTGAACGGATGGACTCTACATGCCTGGTTCCCACCGTGAAGCATGGAGGAGGAGGTGTGATGGTGTGGGGGTGCTTTGCTGATGACACTGTTTGGGATTTATTCAAAATTGAAGGCATACTGAACCAGCATGGCTACCATAGCATCTTGCAGCGGCATGCTATTCCATCCGGTTTGCGTTTAGTCGGACCATCATTTATTTATCAACAGGACAATGACCCCAAACACACCTCCAGGCTGTGTAAGGGCTATTTGACCAAGAAGGAGAGTGATGGGGTGCTATGCCAGATGACCTGGCCTCCACAGTCACCAGACCTGAACCCAATCGAGATGATTTGGGGTGAGCTAGACCGCAGAGTAAAGGCAAAAGGGCCAACAAGTGCTAGGCATCTCTGGGAACTCCTTCAAGACTGTTGGAATACCATTTCAGGTGACTATCTCTTGAAGCTCATGAAGAGAATGCCAAGAGTGTGCAAAGCAGTAATCAAAGCAAAAGGTGGCTACTTTGAAAAACCTATAATATAAGACATATTTTCAGTTGTTTCACACCTTTTTGTTAAGTATATAATTCCACATGTGTTAATTCATAGTTTTGATGCCTTCAGTGTGAATCTACAATTTTCATAGTCATGAAAATACAGAAAACTCTTTGAATGAGAAGGTGTCCAAACTTTTGGTCTGTACTGTATAAAAGAAGAAAAAGAAGCTGATATCTGTGGTGTTGGGGCTGTTAGTACATCCAGTAATATTAGTACATCCAGTAATATACTCAATTGGCTAAGGTTAGATGTGGTCCAAGATGAGTTAAATAAGGTAAATGTGCACAAGGCACAAGGGTCCAGATGGATTACACCCAAGAGTGCTTAAAGAGCTCAGCTCGGTCATTGCTGTGCCCCTGTTTATAATTTTTAGAGATTCTCTAGGTACTGGCACAGTGCCGAGGGATTGGTGCAAGGCAAATGTCATGCTCATATTCAAAAACGGATGTAGGTCCTCCACAGGTAATTATAGACCAGTTAGTTCTTCTGTTGTGGGAAAAATGTTTGAAGGACTCTTAAGGGACTATATACAGGAGTATGTGATAACCAACATGGGTTTACCAAGGACAGAACCTGATTTGTTTTTATGAGGAGGTGAGTAGCAGCCTGGACAGAGGGGCAGCTGTGGATGTAGTGTTTCTGGATTTTGCAAAGGCTTTTGATATTGTCCCTCATAGACGTTTAATAGGTAAAGTAAGGTCTATAGGCTTGGAAAGTATAGTCTGTAATTGGATTGAAAACTGGCTGAAGGACCGTGTCCAGAGAGTTGTGGTCAATGATTCCTATTCATAATGGTCCCGGGTTATAAGTGGTGTACCCCAAGATTCAGTGCTGGGTCCTCTGTTATTTAATTTTTTTTATTAATGATATCGAGGACAGGATCAATAGCACCATTTCTATTTTTGCAGATGACACTAAGCTATGTAGTACTGTGCAGTCTATGGAAGATGTCCAGAAACTACAAGCTGACTTGAACACTGAGTGATTGGCATCAACTTTGCAAATGAGGTTCAATGTGGATAAATGTAAAGTTATGCATCTTGGTAGTAATAACCTCTGTGCATCATATGTCCTAGGGGATGTAACACTGGGAGAGTCACTTATGGAGAAGGATTTGGGTGTCCTTGTTGATCATAGATTAAATAACAGCATACAATGTCAATCAGCTGCTTCTAAGGCTATCAGGATATTGTCATGCATTAAATGGGGCATGGACTCAAGGGGCAGGGATGTAATACTACCACTTTACAAAACGTTGGTGCGGCCTCATCTGGAATATGCAATTCAGTTCTGGGCACCAGTCTATAGAAAGGATGCACTGCAGCTGGAAAAAGTACAGAGGAGAGCGAGTAAACTGATAAAGGGCATGGAGGGTCATAGGTATGTCTTAGAGACGTCTAAGGGGGGATATGATTAACCTATACAAATATATAAATATGCCATACATAAAATACGGTGACAACTGTTCCATGTCAAATGTCCTCAAAGGACAAGGGGGCACTGCCTCCGACTGGAGAAGAAAAAGTTCAGTCTCCAGAAGCGTCAAAGCTTATTTACTGTAAGAACTGTGAATCTGTGGAATAGACTTCCTCAGGACGTGGTCACAGCAGGAACAGTGTACGGTTTTAAAATGGGCTTAGATGAATTCTTAAAAATAAACAACATTAATGCTTATTAAAATGTGTAGAAATGTGAGTCTCATTTCCTACTGGGATTCGCGTCCCCACCTATCCCTTGGTTGAACTTGATGGACTTATGTCTTTTTTCAACCATATTAGCTATGTAACTATGTAACCCTCTCCAGCTATTTTATTAACATCTGTGGCAGTTACAGAGAAATAGCTACAGCAGAAAAGACACACCCCTGAGCTACTAACCCGAAATAAATCTAGCAGAACAGTTGGAGCAATAAATGGAGAGATCTCTGGATACCTGTGAGGTACACGGCTGGTTCTCGTTTTGTTAGAAAGAGAGTGTCATGTACTATATGATGCCTGATTTTCATTTTTACATTAATCATTAAACCCCTTTAATGGGAGGGAGGAAACTGCTAGTGGTATCAGGAAGGAAGATCACAGTCTATTAAAGACCTTATACAGTGGCCAATTATCAGCTAAAAAGAATAGTTCTGGCAGATCATTATCCCTCTTAAAAGGCATGCTGATCAGCCAATAAACATGCAATCATTTTGGCATACAAATTATCTTTTGTTAGCAGCACATCAATTTTGTAAACAGGCGATGAGTTGCCGACAATAATGTAAACCAACGATCTGATCATTCATCTGCCAGTGTGAAAGCCCTTAAATGAGTTTAATTTTGGATGTTATATCAATTGCTGCTCATTACAAGAGCAGAAATCCCTCTCTGATCCACCTGCAGGCAGTGGGGATACAGGAACTACTCTTCATGTTATCACCTTCATTGCCAGAAAGAGAGGGTACGCCCTCTGATTCACATTTGAAGGGGTAAGGGGTATTTCTTTCATTTTTTCTAATGAGTAAAAAGAGTGAGAAGATGATCAGTTTCAAATCTAGCCCCTCCATGTCTAATCAGGGAATTTGTCATTTGTATTTATTACAATGTTTACTAGTATCTGGATTGCAGTATTTCTAGTCTGTTTAGTTCTGGAGAGCATATGAAGATTTGTGCATGTTGACATTGCACATAAATATACATATGACTTGTAACTTGTTGTAAATATCAGGCTTTGTTTTAGTCAGACTTTAAGTTACTAATATGAATTTGTATGAGTACAGAGGTGTAATGTAATTTTTAAAATTTTAGAATTTGTCAAAATTATAAAAATTGTCCTAACAATAAAGGGGTGGAAAATTGTTATGTGGCCACATTTTTTGTAATACTTATTAATTCCAAAGGGAGACCACCATGTTCTCAGGTTCAACAGGGATCCCAACAGCAGGACCCTCACAGGTCACATTTATGATATTTTGTATTGGCATGATAATCCCTTGAACTTTTTTTTAAATTCCTCTTCAGATAGTTCAGCATATAGTGACATCTAGAATTACAGTTAAGTTCACAGTGTATTCAACAGGAGTGTTCACGGAGAAATCTTTTTATTTCGTTTTGCAGTTACTATAATTTCTTTCCTGATAAGAACAGTATAAGGCAAGGCAAACTGACATACTTGAATAATACACGTCCTCCCATCCAGCCGGAGGCCTAAGAGGAAAGAAATGAGATAATTACATTATTACTAGATTGCATCTAATTTAGGTAGAAATGTTATTTCAAGGTCTTTTTGTCAGTTTTTTTTTAGAGAAATTTGCCAAATTTAGTGAACTTTAAATGTATTTTCAAACATGTTTGATTTTGTGTACTGTAGTCTTGTGTTGTATACTGTGAAGCAGAACTACACAAATAAAACATAAGATAAAAAATGTAGGGTAGAGTCACAGGCATGCACAAATCTCATAAAGCCCCCTTCACTACCCAGTTTCCGTGTGTGTGTGTATGTCAAACACTCCCAGACAACCTGGAATGTAAAGCATGACTCCCCAGATTTCTGATGAATTTACAATATTTTTTAAGAGGTTACATTATAAAATGTAATAAAATGTCTCCACCTCACCTACCGTATCCAACTTTTATCTTGGAAAAAAGTGGGGCGGAGCTTAATAAATATGGCGCTCATTCTGAACTCTATTTCTCAATGTAATATTAATGTAGCATAAATCTCCTGCTTCCTTTCATACAGTATAAGATAAAACTGGCTGCCTACAGCCACCACTAGGGGAGCTCAGTGCATAGGAAGTTATACAGTTACTATTAAAATCAATAAAGGCTAAAGAATTTCTATTCACTGAGCTCCCCTTGTGGCGGCTGATTGAAATATAGTGAATCTATAGTGTGTCAGGATGAGATAAGCAGTAAAGCGCTAGGCCCCTCCGTATCCCAGGCCTCTTAGCAGCCATGTTTTCTGCCTACATGGTAGGTGCGACACTGGGTAGAGTGTATATTAAAAGATGATGAACAGAAATGACTAAGTATAGCCAGATCTTTTTACTGCGCTGTCACATTTTTATATGGGAGGATATATGACAGTGGGTGTTGAACCACCGTGTCAACCAACAAATTTGACTTTGCGCTAAACCTAAGGGTGTTATCCTAACATCCCCTGGTATTCACTCTTTAATTCCTATACAGGGATCTGGACTTCATTGCAGGCACTACCTCATGGAGTAGTAACAGTGTGGTTGACAGCTGACCCATGGAAGTCAGAGACATTGCTGTAGGGCACTGAGGGGTTAGGCAAACTTGTAGTCAGTGATAGAGCTGAGGTCAGGCCAGGCAGATTTCATATAAATCTGTGAAACAAATTTGAGGTCAAGGCAGGAATCAGAGGGTCATTATGGTAATGAGACATGGATCAGGTGACAGAGGGGAGGGACAATACTGGTAAGCAAGCAGAGGTCGGTACACCAGCAGACAACAGAATAGCACACCTTTGCAGGGAAACTAGCAAGCTAAAGAACCTTATTGCTCAGGCACCTTCCCACTGGGAAAGGAGCCTTACATATCCACAGGTTAACAGCCATTGTCTGGTGAAGATTAGGATGCACATGTGCTAGCCGTTAAAGAGCCCGATGGAGTGTGCCAGCATGCCCTATGTGCACTAGAGGAGGGACCTGGCTAACAAGCAGGCTGTAGCCTACAAAGGGAGACAGAGCAGGCTCAAATGGAGGATGGCAGCAGGAGGCGGTAATAGTACTACTGGTAATGAGAAAGGGACAGTGACAGTTAGCCGCTGTCCCTGTAACAGTGTAGCTTCATTAGCAAGACTGGAAAAGTAGATTTAACAATATAATGTACATATGCTTTAACAAAGTTTTTCTCTTTTTGTATTCTTCTTTGAAAAAAAAAAATGTTCCATGTGAAAGATAAGGACAAAGAACGGACAGCACCTCCTACAGGTGAGAGTCAGGTGCAAGCTACCTATTGGCTAATTAAATACTAAACAGAGAATGGCAGCAGCACTAGATAAGCCATGACACATAAAATGAACATGAGGTGAATGTGTGAAAAGGTAAAAAAGCATAACTGCTATGTAGTAAGTAATATGGAAGCTCTTAGCGCATATAGATGATCATAAATATGTCGGGCTCATCCACCAACGATCAAGGTGGCTTCCAATCGGATGAGTCCTACACTAACACTGACCTGCATCTACACAAACCAGCAGGCCCATATCAGGAAACATCATACCTGGTCAGAAGCTGCACCAGTGTGAACAGGAGTGCTAAATTCCAGAGGAGGCCAATCCTCCTCTATATTATACATAAGGACAAAGAACGGACAGCACCTCCTACAGGTGAGAGTCAGTGTGCAAGCTACCTATTGGCTAATTAAATACTAAACAGAGAATGGCAGCAGCACTAGATAAGCCATGACACATAAAATGAACATGAGGTGAATGTGTGAAAAGGTAAAAAAGCATAACTGCCTAATGTAGTAAGTAATATGGAAGCTCTTAGCGCATATAGATGATCATAAATATGTCGGGCTCATCCACCAACGATCAAGGTGGCTTCCAAATCGGATGAGTCCTACACTAACACTGACCTGCATCCTACACAACCAGCAGGCCCATATTAGGAGAACATTCATACCTGGTCAGAAGCTGCACCAGAGTGAACAGGAGTGCTAAATTCCCAGAGGAGGCCAATCCTCCTCTATATATACATAAGGACAAAGAACGGACAGCACCTCCTACAGGTGAGAGTCAGGTGCAAGCTACCTATTGGCTAATTAAAATACTAAACAGAGAATGCAGCAGCACTAGATAAGCCATGACACATAAAATGAACATGAGGTGAATGTGTGAAAAGGTAAAAAAGCATAACTGCTATGTATGTAAGTAATATGGAAGCTCTTAGCGCATATAGATGATCATAAATATGTCGGGGCTCATCCACCAACGATCAAGGTGGCTTCCAATCGGATGAGTCCTACACTAACACTGACCTGCCAATTCCTACACAAACCAGCAGGCCCATATCAGGAGAACATCATACCTGGTCAGAAGCTGCACCAGTGTGAACAGGAGTGCTAAATTCCCAGAGGAGGCCAATCCTCCTCTATATATACATAAGGACAAAGAACGGACAGCACCTCCTACAGGTGAGAGTCAGGTGCAAGCTACCTATGGGCTAATTAAATACTAAACAGAGAATGCAGCAGCACTAGATAAGCCATGACACATAAAATGGAACATGAGGTGAATGTGTGAAAAAGGTAAAAAAGCATAACTGCTATGTAGTAAGTAATATGGAAGCTCTTAGCGCATATAGATGATCATAAATATGTCGGGCTCATCCACCAACGATCAAGGTGGCTTCCAATCGGATGAGTCCTACACTAACACTGACCTGCATCCTACACAAACCAGCAGGCCATATCAGGGAAACATCATACCTGGTCAGAAGCTGCACCAGGTGAACAGGAGTGCTAAATTCCCAGAGGAGGCCAATCCTCCTCTATATATACATAAGGACAAAGAACGGACAGCACCTCCTACAGGTGAGAGTCAGGTGCAAGCTACCTATTGGCTAATTAAATACTGTGAAAATACATGTGAAAGATAGATAGATAGATAGATAGATAGATAGATATTCAATCTATCTATCTGTCTATCTCATATATACATTATGAACTATTAGGTACGTATAAAATGGTACCAATGTCATTTGACTATAGAGTGACTCTTATGGGGTCATTTATCAATTATGGACTATTAGGTATAAATTGGTACCAATGTCCTCTGACTATAGAGTGACTCTTATGGGGTCATCTATCAAGCTGGTGTAAAGTACAACTTAGTTGCCCATCGCAACCAATCAGATTCCACCTTTCATTTTCCAAAGGAGCTGTCAAAAATGAAAGGTGAAATCTGATTGGTTGCTATAGGCAACTAAGCAAGTTCTACTTTGATAAATGACCCCATTAATATCTAGTTGTGACTTCAACCATGGATGTAACTAGGCCCCAGGACAAATTTTAGATTCTCAGATACACAACACTTAGTAGCATTGCCACAGCATAGATATACATGTCCCACCCTCCAAAAATAACAGGCCTTTATTAAGCTGCAAGAAAATGTTCTACATTTCATAATAAACCCCTGAATAATACAGTCATAGAGTTAACATAAAGATTTATACCACTTTACTTTTATCAAACAGAAAAAAATGTATACTAAAGCTTATAATACCAATAATAACATTAGATAAGGGCCAAATAATACCACCAGGTCATGAAGACACATTACCACCACATAGTGACAGTTACCACCATACTAATACTGTTATAAACCACTGTAAGTGATTACAGTACATTTACATCCAGTGACATCCTGTGATATTCGGTGGCATCCTCTATGATGGGCAACGTTTACATTCTTCTCTATCGAACACAGACCACCATGAAGACTTCTTCCAGTGATAACTTCTTCATGTCTGCAGGCATACAAGTCTATGGAAGTGATTCTTCCCATAGAAATGAATGGGGTGGTGAGGTGTAATTACACCTACTCACCACTACCCCCGTTACGGCTAGCATGTAAAAAGTGAAGAGGAGGCAGCGCTGATACGGCACGCGCCTCCTCTTCAAACAGCTGATCGGCAGGGGTGCCAGGTGTCGGACCCCCGCAGATCTGATATTGATGACCTATCCTGAGAATAGGTCATCAATATATATAACTCGGAAAACCCCTTTAACAAGAACCTCATTGCAAGCCTGTGGTTCTGGGTTCGACTGAGAGACTACAAAGTGTCTTTAGAGAGATGGAGTACCATAACCACCACCATTGTTGCTGTCCATACACCACTATTGGGAGAATTTGTATGATATATTGTGGAAATGTGCCTCTTGCTGCTATTTGTACTACAATTTCCATCATCAACTTAGCAAATAGAGACTATTTATTGCACACGATGGACCTGATCATTGTCTCCATCTTGCTGTGTACCCAGCAAAGCATCCAACATTGAGGACACCCCAATCAACAACAGGTAGGAGCCCCAATACCAGGGTGTGCCCTGAGGGAAGAAAGGGTGCGCCCTTCAGTAACTGCCCTTAGAGAGTGCACAAGTGGAGATCGCCACTGTGCCCTGAGGGGTACTATCACCACCCTCAGAGCCACAACTACTACTCCCATCCTTCGCACACACCCCAGATTTCTGCTGCATTCTATAGGGATAATCCTTTTAAGAGGGCTTTAATGATTTACTGAAATTTCTCTTTACCTTTCCATCCTTTAATAATTCATGGTGTTTACTATCATATGGACTGAGTGAATTTTCCTTTTCATATATGGTATATAAGTAGACTATATGTATTTCTGTACATTATGTGGGTTACATTCCTAAAATCAATAATCATTTCAATAGAAAATCCACACTTGCCCATTTTATTTTCATTACACATCACTCTTCTCTGGGGAGGCAGACTGGAGAATCTTTTCCTTTAGAGAAAGGTTGAATATAAAATTACTCATAAGCTAAACCTAACCTGTCACTCACTGACGCTGCTGACTATACATTCCTATCCTCCTGCTAAGTACAGATAATAAAGGTATAGGTTGACTCTTATTTTCAATCTTGGTATGTATAATAACGGCAGTCCACAGAGTAGACTTGAAGGGATTATAGAAAATGTTAAACTTTATCCCTCAAATCTCCCTCAAGGATTTGCATTACATACTAGAAACAGCACTATAGGCCTTTGCTGGCATTTACGTCCAACTACATTTCATTTGAACATCCTTCTTAAGCTTTATAAAAAGAGGGAGGTGTATAAGATCTATTTACCTTCCATTCTTCAGCCAAGTGCTTAATGGATTCCACATGCCTGTTGTTATCAAGTGTCCTGCAGCAGAATGAATAGTTCTTATGCTACAGACTCTTAATACTGCTGGCAAAGATAAAACAAAAAGTGGAGTGCCACATATGCAGTATCAGTGGTTCAGTGATGGTTATTAAAAGCATAAAATGTGCCTACCAGATATGGTTGTGATATAGCCACAACCGCTGTAAAATGCCTGGCTGGTTATTAGAATACCGACCAGCTTGCAGTGTTCCCGGACTGCAGCTGAAGTCCTCTAGGGTCCTTGTAGTTGGACACCACATGAAGTCAGTAGTTTGAAGAAAAATATTTCTGGACTCTGGAAGGTGCTGCCGGGGATCTGAGAAATGACACATCCAGGGTATTGTGAAAAGGATATTCTTTATTGTTTGATAGTCTACGCGTTTCGAGGGTTGGATCACCCTCTTCCTCAGGACTATGTATTATAGGGAACAAACAAACACAATGTGTTTAAAACAAGTTTTTTGGTGAGCAGGCCACAGGGGAGGATCGTGGGCAGTGCTGAAAGCCGAGATTGACAGTTCCCGGTCCAGTGCTTAAACAGTGACAATAGACTTTGAATAGTCTGGTTAAAAAATGGTTAAAATAATACTATGGAATAATACTAAAAATCTATAAACATGAATAAAAAATATATAAAATATAAAAATATTGTAGTGTGGAGTTAGGTACATTGATTATATTGGATATGTTGGCTGTATTCCCTTGAATATATGAGATATATGTATTGGCTATATATTTTAAATATATTATATTGACCAGGTGATAAGATGATATTTTATAAAATGAAATAAAAAGAGAAAAAAAGAGAAAAAACAACATAAAAAGAGAAAAAAAAAACAAAAACAAAAAACAAAAACAAAACAAAGGGGTGGTGGTAAAGCGATAAATATTTTCTATTCAAATTTTTTTGAGTTGGTTTTCAACTTTAAGTTTTTATTTTTATTATTATTTTTCATTTTAATTTTTTATATACCGTATATTTCATTTATTCTCACTGTTTACCCCTGAAAAAAAGTTATTTTTTATCCATTATTTGCACAGGTTGGGATATAAACTTTGCGTATTAACGTATTTTTATTTGTATTTCCCTTTAAAAGCCTTCAAAATTCCTGATATAGAGAATATTATTTTGTTGCGCTGAGTTCGGCCCCCGTATATCATATAACGACAGACCATATTTTAAGGGGTTAAAAAGTAGTCGAGTATATACTGTATTTAGTTTATTATTTTTAGATAGATCCAGTACACTTTGCGCTTCTGGAGGAGGTCAAATCTGTTATATGGATTGGGTGGTATGAACTCGATGGGCGTGATACTAAAAGGATGTTTTTCTTTTTCTACAGTATTTGTACAATGTCTAGATAGGCTATGTTTGGTATATTGTTTCTGTATGTTATGTCTGTGTTGGTTTAGGCGACAGTGTAATGCTTGAGTGGTACGCCCTACATATTGCAAACCACAACTGCACTCGATCACATTAAGTGATGTATGATGATTGGCAGGTGAGGCGGTGGTTAATCTTAAATGAGGTGTTGTTGTTTTTTGAAGAAAAGGAATTTCTGTTGTGAGTTATTGTCTTGCAGCAGAGACACCAGGGGGTATTACATCTATTGCTGCCAGCCTTTTCTTTATCTAATCGGGCGTGTCCTTTCTGGTGCTGTTTGGGTTTACGGTGCTAAAAGATTTCGAATGGAGGGAGCGCTTCTATATGTGATCCTGGGTTTGGTGGGAAGGTATTTTGCCAAGTAGGGATCTTGTAGAAGGATGTGCCAGTATTTTTCAAGAGACTGTAGTACAGTAGCATTGGACGTGCTGTATTGTGTAATAAAATAAATATTATTTGGGGTAGTTTGTTCTTTTATACTTGATTTCAGACAATCTGTTTGCGTAAGTTGTAGGCATTTTTTGTATGCATCTTTGATGACGTTTTTGGGATATTGTTTTTCTTGGAATCTTTTTTCTAATATTTTTGCTTGTGTTACAAAATCTGTCTGGCTAGTGCAGTTGCGTCTGATGTGTTTATACTGGCTATAAGGGATGTTTTTGAGCCATTTTTTATGGTGGAAACTTGTATAGTGAATATAACTATTAGTATCAATGGTTTTGAAATATGTTTTTGTAGTGAGTTTATTGTCGGAATTGTATCTCTGCTGTATTTTGGAGTAAAGGTAATATCCCAATCTGTGTGTTTGAGGCTATTGCAAACATCGAGAGCAGATTTTTCATCGCCATTCCAGATTATAAATAGATCGTCTATATATCTTCTGAAGTGGACGATGTGATGTTCTTTTTGTAGGTATGGTGGTCCCAGATGTAGATATCTTCAAATTGGCCCATGAAAATGTTAGCAAAAGAAGGCGCCACCCTCGTCCCCATGGCGGTCCCGACACATTGATGATAGGTAGTGTTATTGCATATAAAAAAGTTATTTTTAAGAATGAACAGAAGTCCCTCTATCAGGAATTCTATTTGCTGGGGTCTAAGTGATTGGTCTTTGGTTAGTGTATCTTTGACTGGTTAGTGACATCAGCGCTCCTGCCGTCACCCGGGGGAGCGTCCGCACTGAAGAAATACTACCAGCCGGGAACACAGGTCCGACGCGCGCTCCAGCTGCACAGGGATGACAGCTGAGGCAGAGATAACTCATGATAAGCCATAACAGATCCAGTAGTGGGGCTCTACTGCCTCTATCTCCCAATTAGCAGTGATTGTAAATACAGGTATATGCGCTGCACAGAATGAAACCCCGCACACTACGGTGCCGGAGAGGCACCGATGCGCCTTTGTATATACAATTACATGCCTCCCAACTTTTAAAAATTGCAAAGAGGGACAATGTATGCGGTGCACATTACGGCAGTATTTTTCATACTAGACCACACCTCTAACTCCGCCCAAAGCATAACTACTGGAGCCCCTGCGGCAATTTTTTATTGCAATGTAATGTCTATTTAAATATAAGCTCATAAATCATCAGATTATAGATGAACCAAATAATGGAATTCTGGTCTAATATACAGGTAGAATCCATACAGATAGTTTAGTAAGGAGCAATTTAGTACATTTATTAATGCACATTTATGCATTAATTCTCCAGGTCAAAAAGAGGGACATTTAAGGAGCAAAGAGGGACAGAGGGACTTGGGTCAAAAAGAGGGACTGTCCCTCCAAAAGAGGGACACTTGGGAGGTATGCTATTATATTACTGTGATAATTGATTTTAGTATTAGTCTAGTATTATTCCATAGTATTATTTTAACCATTTTTTAACCAGACTATTCAAAGTCTATTGTCACTGTTTAAGCACTGGACCGGGAACTGTCAATCTCGGCTTTCAGCACTGCCCACGATCCTCCCCTGTGGCCTGCTCACCAAAAAACTTGTTTTAAACACATTGTGTTTGTTTGTTCCCTATGATACATAGTCCTGAGGAAGAGGGTAATCCAACCCTCAAAACACGTAGACTATCAAACAATAAAGAAGATCCTTTTCACAATACCCTGGATGTGTGATTTCTCAGATCCCTGGCAGCGCCTTCCAGAGTCCAGAAATATTTTTCTTCAAACTACTTAATACTGCTGGCAGAGATGCATCCTCTGCTTATAACAGTCCATGGCGTTCTGCTTCATCTTGCATCTGGTGATGATATTCTATGTAGATAGTATTATTTAAAGGGGTTGTTTCAAGATTTAAATGAATCCCATATCCACAGAAATGGGGGTCCTGTGTCCTCCTGGTTAATTGTTCATGCTGCCATTCCATTCAACTCTGTGGGAATGCTGGAGATAACTGAGTGCTGTGTTCATCTTAAGTCATATATGACTCAATGACCTGAGGGCCGCCCTTCATGAAGAGTGGGATGCCATGCCTCAGCAGACAATAAACCGACTTGTGAACAGCATGAGACGTCGTTGTCAAGCTATAATTGATGCTTAAGGTCAAATAACCCACCACTGTTGTTGGCTTTTGTTTCAATAAACCAAAATCAATCAAAATGGCTACTGCAGCTTTACTGAACGTTTCTACCTAGTGTTCCCCTTAGGCTACTTTCACACTAGCGTTTTAAAATTCCGGTATTGAGTTCCGTCATAGGGGCTCAATACCGGAATAAAACACTTCAGTTTTGTCCCCATTCATTGTCAATGGGGACAAAACTGAACTGAAGACAACGGAATGCTCCTGAAAGCATTCCGTTCCGTCTTCAGACCGGAGAACAAACCGCAGCATGCTGCGGTTTGCTCTCCGGCCCAGGCATCCGCACCAAGACGGATCCGGAATGACCCCCAATGCAAGTCAATGGGGGCAGATCCGTCTGGTGTGACCACAATGGTAACCGGATCCGCCCTCCATTGACTTTCAATGGAGTTCATGACGGATCCGTCACCACATACACACAATACACACATACAGACATAGACATACACATAAACATACACAGACATATATACATACAAATACACATACATACTTACATGCTCCCCGGCAGGTCTTCAGAGCGCCGGAGGGACAGGTTGGCGCGCGCAGATGACGATTCCACCAGGCGCCCAGCAAAGGGCGCTGTGGGGAATCGTCACCTGTGCGAGCCGTCCTGCTCCTCCGGCGCTCTGAAGACCTGACGGGAGCATGTAAGTATGTATGTGTATTTGTTTGTGTATATGTGTGTGTGTCTGTGTGTATGTATGTACTGTGTGACATGTGTGGGGCACACTAGCCTATGTGAGCTCCCACGGTCCCTGCCACCAGAGAGGCTGGCGGTTTTCCTATTATGTGCAAGCACAACCACCACTGATGGATTGCAGGGTGGTCATAACCATTAAAACACACAGTGTATAATATGATGGAAAAATGAATCAAGCCAGCAAAGGAAGCAATATTAATAATAATAATAATAATAATAATAATAATAATAATACATTAGTACTTTTTCTACATGATAGATGCCATTTGCTGAAGTGAGACAACCCCTTTAAAGAGGACCTTTCACCTGTTTTCACATTACAATATTAATACCTTGCACTGTACAGTCATGGCCAAAAGTTTTGAGAATGACACAAATATTATATTTTCACATGATCTGCTGCCCTCTGGTTTTTATGTGTGTTTGTCAGATGTTTTTATCACATACCGAAATATAATTGCAATCATATTATGAGTAAAAACAGCTTATATTGACAGTTAGAATGAGTTAATGCAGCAAGTCAATATTTGCAGTGTTGACCCTTCTTCTTCAGGACCTCTGCAATTCTCCCTGGCATGCTCTCAATCAACATCTGGACCAAACCCTGACTGATAGCAGTCCATTCTTGTACAATCAATGCTTGCATTTTGTCAGAATTTGTAGGCTTTTGTTTGTCCACCCGTCTCTTGATGATTGACCACAAGTTATCAATGGGATTAAGATCTGGGGAGTTTCCAGGCCATGGACCCAAAATCTCTATGTTTTGTTCCCTGAGCCATTTAGTTATCACCTTTGCTTTATGGCAAGGTGCTCCATCATGCTGGAAAAGGCATTGTTGATCGCCAAACTGCTCTTGGACGGTTGGGAGAAGTTGCTCTCGGAGGACATTCTGGTACCATTCTTTATTCATGGCTGTGTTTTTAGGCAAGACTGTTAGAGAGCCGATTCCCTTGGCTGAGAAGCAACCCCACACATGAATGGTTTCAGGATGCTTTACAGTTGGCATGAGACAAGACTGGTGGTAGCGCTCACCTTGTCTTCTCCGAATAAGCTGTTTTCCAGATGTCCCAAACAATCAAAAAGGGGATTCATCAGAGAAAATGACTTTACCCCAGTCCTCAGCAGTCCACTTCCTGTACCTTTTGCAGAATATCAGTCTGTCCCTGATGTTTTTTCTGGAGAGAAGTGGCTTCTTTGCTGCCCTCCTTGAGACCAGGCCTTGCTCCAAGAGTCTCTGCCTCACAGTGCGTGCAGATGCACTCACACCTGCCTGCTGCCATTCCTGAGCAAGCTCTGCACTGCTGGTAGCCCGATCCCGCAGCTGAAACACTTTTAAGAGACGGTCCTGGCGCTTGCTGGTCTTTCTTGGGAGCCCTGGAGCCTTTTTGGCAACAATGGAACCTCTCTCCTTGAAGTTCTTGATGATGCGATAGATTGTTGACTGAGGTGCAATCTTTCTAGCTGCGATACTCTTCCCTGTTAGGCCATTTTTGTGCAGTGCAATGATGACTGCACGTATTTCTTTAGAGATAACCATGGTTAACAGAAGAGAAACAATGATGCCAAGCACCAGCCTCCTTTTAAAGTGTCCAGTGGTGTCATTCTTACTTAATCATGACAGATTGATCTCCAGCCCTGTCCTCATCAACACCCACACCTGTGTTAATGGAGCAATCACTGAAACGATGTTAGCTGGTCCTTTTAAGGCAGGGCTGCAATGATGTTGAAATGTGTTTTGGGGGATAAAGTTCATTTTCTAGGCAAATATTGACTTTGCAAGTAATTGCTGTTAAGCTGATCACTCTTTATAACATTCTGGAGTATATGCAAATTGCCATTATAAAAACTGAAGCAGTAGACTTTGTAAAAATTAATATTTGTATCATTCTCAAAACTTTTGGCCATGACTGTAGGGCATGTTTACTAGATGTGATTTTGCTAATTTTCTTTTCTGATCCTTTGCTCCATTGTGCTGCTGTGCCCCCCATTCTGTTATAGTGCTCTGTATGCTAATCAATAGCATCAGTACAGGGAGGAGGAGAAAGCAGCTTTTCTCAGTGGTATCTCCTCCCTGGCTGTGAGCTATCCAATCACAATGGACCGCGTCACAGCCATTGAGAAAAAAACAGCTCACCTTCTTCCTGGCCATGACGCTGTCCTCTGTGATTGGACAGCTCACACAAACTTCTGCAACGAAGGCAATGATTCAATCCTCTGAGCCATAGAGCTCAACAGACAGAAAACTAAGATTTTCAAAAACCTCAGTAGTATTTTCCCCATGTATTATGCATTCACATATATAATGTACTGGATTTTTCCCCTGTTGGGGTACACCCCTCTGTATGTAAAATGTATTAAGTCTTTATTTTAAAATTGCCTCTGCCAGGTATTGAGCCCATGACCTTCTGAATGAAAGCAAAAACACTAACCACTGAGCCATAGAGCTCAATATGGCCACAAATTTCAGTAGTATATTTTCCCCATGTATTATGTTTTCAGATGTTTATTTTACTGGAATGTATATCTCTTAATATTATAAAAATGAGTTTCTGTCTGTCTTTCCGTCTGTCTGTCTGTTCTCTATGCGCGACCAAACTACTGGACCGATTTTCACCAAATTCGGCACACCTCAATGACACACAGAAACATTAAATGAAATAGATTAAATATACCCAGGCGAAGCGGGTCCTTCTGCTAGTCTCTTAATATTATAAAAATGAGTTTCTGTCTGTCTGTCTGTTCTCTATGCGCGACCAAACTACTGCACCGATTTTCACCAAATTCTGCACACAGGTACATCAGGTGTCCGGGGAGGTTTTAGACCAGGTCTCAGCTCTCTAGGACGTACCGTTCCCGAGATATTCCCAAAATATGATCTCCATTAGCCAATATTAGCCTGGCACCTTTCACTTCAAATCCCAACTGCCATTTTCTCCACATACACACAGGTTTCCATAACAACTCAGCCAGGTAATTAGCAGCCAGCTGAGAAGCTCAGGTAAATAACAACCCAGCCTTTTCTCTTCACTGCTTTAAAGGGGCAGAGCGCTGTGGATGACACTGTTAAAGGGGGTATTCCGGTTACCAGAAATAGAACTTATGTTTTAGACTAATTTGAGACTAAGACCATTCAGTAGTAATAAAAGATGTTTTCTTCCACTGCTACCCATTGCGTGTCCTCATAAATTACCATGGCATCGACCTGTAATTCAGGCCACCCCCTAAAGAAGGACTTAAAAAACCGTCGCCACAGGTCTCACTAAGCCACGCCCTTGACTTGGTCAGGCCACGCCCCTCCCACTCCGTGGCCAATGGGGATTGAAAAAATGAGGTGCTGGGCTGAGTGGCTTCTCTGAATCTGGTCCATTCAGAACCTGGGGGTGGGATATCTTCCTGCTTATATACCTATCTTTCTCTCTGCTCCTTGCTGGTTTTTGCAATTCCTTGCTATTCCTGCTTGCGTTGTATTGTGTATCCTGACTGCTGATTTGACCCTTGGCTTGTATCTGACTACTCTACCGTCTTCCGATTTTGTACTGGCGTTATCTCTGGTTTCTGACATGGCTAGCTGACGATTCTTCTGTGTTTTGTTTGTCTCTGTTTGTCTTCCCTTTTCCCTGCACCTAGTCAAGAGTAATTGCAGTCCTCGTGGTTGTCGCCGTATCGCCTAGGATACGGAGGCAATTAGGCAGGGACAGGGGTTGGGGTGAGCGCAGGGATCACATCTCCCTTTCTGTGTACCCCAACCTTGACAGAAAAACCAGCCAGAAAATAACCTGCAACCTGTATACGGCCTGCTACGTTTATTCCACCTATGGAGCAAATGTCAGTGGTGGTATCTCAGGTCCAGGCCTTGACCAATTTGATTCAGGATCTTGCTATACGCCTTCAGGTTCAGGAAAACATGCAGGCCTCGGCTCCTGTGTCTGCACCCCAGGTTCCCACACCTGCACCTGAACCTAAGGTCCCCCTTCCTGATTTTTTTTACGGTGACCGTAAGAAATTTTTTCTGTTTTGGGAAGGATGTATTTTGTATTTTTCTTTACGACCTCGGTCGTTTGTAACTGAAGCGCAAAAGGTGGGTTTGGTTATGTCTCTCCTGCGCGGAGACCCCCAAACCTGGGCCTTTTCTTTACCCACTGCCTCTCCTTTGCGCTCATACCTTGACGAGTTTTTTGTTGCGCTGGGTCAGATATATGATGAGCCAGATCGCCCAGCGTTAGCTGTATCCCAGTTATTGTCTCTACGTCAGGGTGGACAGATGGCAGAAAATTACTGTGCTAGTTTTAGACAATATGTGACCGATTCCGGGTGGAATGATAGGGCTTTGAAAGACCTTTTCATGACTGGACTGTCTGACCGTGTGAAGGATTTGTTGTTAGCCCATGCTGAACCTAAAACACTTGACGAAGCTATGACCCTGGCCGTCCGGGCAGATAGACGTCTAAGATCCAGGCGACCTCCTCGGGTGTCTCCTGCTCCTCAGCCGATCCTCAATCCGGTCTCCAGCCAATCCGGACCGGAACCGATGGAACTCGGCAGTATTACGCCTAAGCAGAGAAGGGAACATCGTACGAGGAATCATTTGTGCTTCTACTGCGGGAGTCCGGATCATCTGCTGAAGTCCTGTCCGAAGAAAACCTCAGCAGGAAAACTTCCGCTCCTAGACAGTTATCGGGAGGACTGTCTAGGAGCTCAGGTACCCTCTAATGTTTCTAGAGTATTTTTGCCCTGCACCGTCTCTTTCCAGTCAGCCTCACGTGTTGGACAGGCTTTCTTGGATTCTGGTTCAGCCGCCAACTTCATTGATTTTGAATTTGTTTCCCAAATATTGCCTTCTTTGATTCCCCTGTCCCCTCCTATCCAGGTGTCTAGTGTCGATATGACCCCTCTGCAAGCCGGTTTGGTCAAATTCCGTACTCCTGAAATAAGACTGGTGGTGGGTGCACTACATATTGAATATTGTTCTTTCCTTGTAATGAAAGATTTGTCTGTGGACATTATTCTGGGTCTTCCTTGGCTTCAGCTGCACAATCCGGTTATTGATTGGGTGAGTCAGGAATTAGTTCACTGGGGCCCTCAGTGTAAGGCCCATATGTCTCAAGTTTCCCTTTGTTCTACCAATGTATGTGATTCTGAGATCCCGGAGTTTATTTCAGATTTTGCAGACGTTTTTTCGAAACCTCTGTCTCAAGTCTTGCCTCCACACAGAGACTTTGATTGTAAGATTGATCTATTACCTGATGCCAAGTTACCTAAGGGTCGGATTTATAATCTGTCTGTGCCAGAAAGAGAGTCTCTAAAACAATACATCGATGAGAGTTTGGCTATAGGACACATTCGGCCTTCCGAATCTCCTACGGGGGCTGGTTTCTTTTTTGTTGAGAAAAAAGATGGGGGTTTGAGACCATGTATTGACTACCGTGAACTTAATAAAATCACTGTTAAAAACTCTGGACCGCTTCCCCTCATCCCGGACCTCTTGAATCAGGTTCCGGGGGCCAACTGGTTCTCCAAGTTAGATCTACGGGGAGCTTATAACCTGATTCGGATCCGGGAAGGGGATGAGTGGAAGACAGCTTTTAATACGCCTCTGGGACATTTTGAGTATCTGGTTATGCCTTTTGGTTTAAGCAATGCCCCAGCTGTATTCCAAGGTTTTATGAATCATATCTTTCATGACTGTATTGGGTTTTTTTTGGTGGTTTATCTGGATGATATCCTGATATTTTCTTCTGATCTTGATTCACATCGTAAACATCTTCGTCTGGTGTTGTCCCGTCTGCGTAATCACTCTCTGTTTGCTAAACTAGAAAAATGCATTTTTTGTGTACAAAAAGTTTCATTCCTGGGTTATGTGGTCACTCCTTCCGAGGTTCAGATGGATCCGTGTAAGGTTCAGGCAATCGCGGATTGGGTTCGGCCCACGGATTTAAAATCCCTTCAACGTTTTCTTGGTTTTGCCAATTATTACAGGAATTTTATCAAGCACTTTTCCGTAATTGCCAAGCCACTCACGGATCTTACCCGCAAGGGGGCTGATCCCAGTAACTGGTCTCCTGCTGCGTACTCTGCGTTTGAGGAACTCAAGAAAGCGTTCTCCTCTGCGCCTGTATTAATTCAACCTGATCTCTCTCAGCCATTTATTGTTGAGGTAGATGCTTCCGAGGTTGGTGTAGGGGCAGTTTTATCTCAAGGGTCAGCTGCTCTCACTAACCTCAGACCATGTGCATTCTTTTCCAAGAAATTCTCGTCTTGTGAAAGGAATTATGATATTGGGAATCGCGAGCTCCTTGCCATCAAATGGGCGTTCGAAGTGTGGCGCCATTTCCTGGAAGGAGCTCTTCACCCAGTGACAGTGATCACAGATCACAAAAATCTTGTGTACTTGGAGAATGCAAAACGTCTCAATGCCCGTCAAGCTAGATGGGCGTTGTTTTTCTCTCGTTTTAATTTTGTGGTCACTTTCCGACCTGGTACCAAGAATGTCAGGGCTGACGCCTTGTCTCGGAGTTTTGGTGTCCCTGAGGGTCCTGAGTCGGAACCCGGTAACATCTTACCTGCTGGTATTGTTTTGGCAGCCATCTCCTCTCACCTCTCAGATCAAATTCGCTCCAAACAAAATTCTGCCCCAAGAGACCTTCCGGAAGGCAAAATGTTTGTTCCCTTGTCCCTTCGATTGAGAGTGTTAGAGGAGACACACTGTTCCGTACTAGCAGGTCATCCAGGTGTTCGGGGAACACTAGATCTATTGAAAAGAAACTACTGGTGGCCACATATGAATACTGACGTTCATGCATTTGTTTTAGCTTGTCAGGTCTGTGCGCGAGGAAAGGTCCCCAGGAGACGTCCTGAGGGACCTCTTCTCCCGCTCCCAGTGCCAGACAGGCCTTGGTCTAACGTGTCTATGGATTTTGTTACCGATCTGCCACTCTCTCAAGGGTTCTCTGTTATATGGGTGGTGGTGGATCGTTTCTCTAAGATGGGCCATTTTGTTCCGCTAAAGAAGCTGCCTTCAGCAGAGGAATTGGCAGATCTATTTATTCAACATATTGTGCGTCTCCACGGTATTCCTGATGAGGTTGTGTCTGACAGGGGGGTACAATTTGTGGCTAAGTTTTGGCGAGCTTTCTGTTCTAAGCTTGAGGTAAAATTGTCCTTTTCCTCGGCCTTCCATCCCGAAACTAATGGGCAGACGGAGAGGATGAATCAAGAGCTCATCCAGTACCTTCGTCTTTTTGTTTCTGACTGTCAACATCTGTGGGTCTCATATCTTCCGTTAGCAGAGTTTGCCATCAACAATCACACTAGTTCATCCACACTCACATCTCCTTTCTTCTGTAATTATGGATTCCATCCCAGGTTTTCCTTCTCGTCATCGTCAGTTTCGGATACCCCTCGTGCTGAGTCCATAACTAACCAACTGTGCACAGTGTGGTCGCAAGTTCAGCAGAACTTGAAAAGAGCACAAAGTTTAATGGTCCATTCATCCAGAAGTAGGCGTACTGTTTCAGAAACTTTTGTTGTGGGTGACAAGGTCCTATTGTCTACTAAGAACCTTAAGTTGAAAGTTCCGTCTCTGAAATTGGCTCCTAGGTTCATTGGTCCGTTTACCGTAACTCACGTTATTAATCCTGTATCGTTCAAGGTGGCGTTGCCCTCTGACTGGCGGGTTCACAATACGTTTCACAAGAGTCTGTTGAAACGCTATGTGGATCCTGTGGTACCCCTCCCTGACCCTCCCTCGCCATCAGTGGTGGAGGGTGATCTCGAGTATGAGGTAGAGAGGATTGTCGATTCCAGACTGGTCAGGAACTCTCTTCAATACCTCATTCATTGGAAGGGTTTCGGTCCTGAGGATAGATCCTGGGTCCCTGCTAGGGATGTTCATGCTCCACGATTGGTTAAATCTTTTCATCGGGACTATCCGTCTAAACCATCTTTAGGGTCTAAGGGTCCGGAGGCCCCTCGTGGAGGGGGGGTACTGTCAGGTCTGGTCATCGGAGAACATAGGTTCTATGTTTTGCTTTGTATTCTGAGTTTTTGTGTGTTTCTGTTTAGTGCCTACGCCTTGCCTTGAACCATGTTCACACTGTGGGTTGTTTTAGAGCCAACGCCCAGCTTCATGTTTGGTTTGTCTACTCAGGGTTAATACTCAGGTGCTGGGCTGAGTGGCTTCTCTGAATCTGGTCCATTCAGAACCTGGGGGTGGGATATCTTCCTGCTTATATACCTATCTTTCTCTCTGCTCCTTGCTGGTTTTTGCAATTCCTTGCTATTCCTGCTTGCGTTGTATTGTGTATCCTGACTGCTGATTTGACCCTTGGCTTGTATCTGACTACTCTACCGTCTTCCGATTTTGTACTGGCGTTATCTCTGGTTTCTGACACGGCTAGCTGACGATTCTTCTGTGTTTTGTTCGTCTCTGTTTGTCTTCCCTTTTCCCTGCACCTAGTCAAGAGTAATTGCAGTCCTCGTGGTTGTCGCCGTATCGCCTAGGATACGGAGGCAATTAGGCAGGGACAGGGGTTGGGGTGAGCGCAGGGATCACATCTCCCTTTCTGTGTACCCCAACCTTGACACACACAGAAACATTAAATGAAATAAATGAAATAGACTAATTTTAGACTAAGACCGTTCAGTAGTAATAAAAGATGTTTTCTTCTACTGCTATCCATTGTGTGTCGTCATAAATTACCATGGCATCGACCTGTAATTCAGGCCACCCTCAAAAGAAGGACTTAAAAGCAACCCCCCCAAGGTCCCGCTAAACCACGCCCCCTCCCACTCCGCAGCCAATGGGGATTGAAAAAATGAAGGTAAAAATCAACTTCTGTAAGCTGCATTGACTTTCTCTCTGCAACAACACACAGAAACATTAAATAAAATAGATGAAATACACTCATTTTAGACTAAGACCGTTCAGTAGTCATAAAAGATGTTTTCTTCCACTGCTACCCATTGTGTGTCCTCATAAATTACCATGGCATCGACCTGTAATTCAGGCCATCCTCAAAAGAAGGACTTAAAACCCCTGCCCCAGGTGTCGCTAAGTCACGCCCCTGACTCGGTCAGGCCACACCCCCTCCCACTCCGCAGCCAATGGGGATTGAAAAAATGAAGGTAAAATTCAACTTCTGTCAGCTGCATTGACTTTCTCTCTACAACGACACACAGAAACATTAAATGAAATAGATGAAATATACCCAGGTGAAGCCGGGTCCTTCTGCTAGTATATATATGTATATATATATATATATATATATATATATATATATATATATATTAATATATCTATGGATACCAGGACATTGTATGTGAGTTTTTTCTGCACATTTAGCCACTCCTGTGTGTATATAACAGGGTCAGCCAAATTACCCTAGAAATCTACAACATAAATCATTGTCATACTCACCAAACTTGGCGCCTCCTTGTGATATTTATCACCTTTCCTCGCTACCTCCAAAAGATTGCTGCTGGACACTACAGGGGGGGGAGGTATAGGAGGAGGAAAATACAACTCCCAGCTAGGCTTGAGCCAATCGACCTGCGGATCATAGATCCAAAGTTGATTTGTTCAAATCGACTTTAATGCTGTTTCCACACAGCATTAAAATGTATTGGTTCCGTGGAGCCAAAGTTTGCAAGATTTCGGTTAATTACTACTGTATTCATATCTGCGTATTTAAAAATAAGGGATTTGGTACTTGCTGGTACCTTGGTACCAAAGCCCAGAATGGATTCCGATTTTAAATTCTTTTTAAATACGAAGATATAAATACAGTAGTAATTCGCCAAAGTCATGCCCGACTTAGGGTGAGAGGAACTCATTAAAACAGCATTAAAATCAAAGTATTTGAACAAATCGACTTCAGATCTATGATCAAGCTCAATCCTACTCCCAGCATTTCCAAGCTGTTATGTGATATCAGAGGACATTACAGGAGGAGGTATAAGAGGAGAGAACTACAACTCCCAGCATGTCCAGGCTGTTATGTGATATCAGAGGACATTACAATAAGGAGACAACTACAACTTCCCACATTTTCGTGTTGACTGGTCATCTGATTACTCAGTAAATAAAAGTTGTATCATTATCAGTTGCTATGGACAACTCTTACTTTTTATTTTTATAGATTTCCCCTAAAGTTTTCTATATATCTCATACATAATACCCTTACATCAGGGATGTCCAACCTGTGCAGCTTCAACTGTTGAAAAACTACAACTTCCATCATGCCCGGACAGCTTACAGCTGTCAGTGCATTCTGTGAGTTGCAGTGTCACAACAGCTGGAGGGCCGCAGGTTGGACATCCCTGCATTACTTAGTGTGCTTATTGAGGAACTGGGCCAGAATTCTGCATTATTATCTATAAGTCAAAACCAGGAGTGTAACATACAGAATAAAAAAAGAGTAAGGCCTCATACACACGACTGTGTCCATATTTGCAGTCTGCTAACTACGGATCCACAAAATACGGGCACCTTCTGTGTGCAGTCCACGTTTCTCACTTGCATTACTAGAAATTATTATTCTTGTCCACAATATGGAGAAGAGTGGGACATGTTCAATAATTTGCAGAACTGACACACAGATGTGTTTTTTGCGGACCTATAAAAATGAATGGGTTCATGTGCAAGCTGCCAAAAATGTGGACTTGGATACAAAATACGGTTGTGTGCATGAGGCCTAAAGGAACGATTTGTGCCTCATCTGTGTTTTAGACACACTCATGGTTTTTGCTTATAAGTATTGATGCTAAATACTGACCAAAATACACACTGTGTGGTCTCAAAGAATGTGCTAGCATATCACTAGCATACAGTATGTCCTCACTTTCGGATTGCTAAGGGTCTATTGGGACACCCATGACCCTGAGATTTAAGTAGTCAAAGGGATGATTAAGTGCTAAAGCACCTACAAAGTTTTAGCTTAACAGCACTCCCGGACTGTAGCACAGCCTCATTCATTTCATTCCCAGGACCAGTAGTGGTTGTGATGCGCAGACTTTCAACAATCAGAAAGTGATGGATGAAAAACTTTAAGTTTTTGAAGAACTAGTGCATTCAATAACAATAATTATTTCAGTTTTAGGCAGAGTTTTTTCAGCAAACATGGTTTTCTATAAATCACTACACAGCAAGGCTTTCTAAGACAGACATTATTTACAAATCTCAATCCCATCAGGTCCATCCAAAACAAGGAAGTTAATCCTTATTTGAGGACAATGGGCAGAGACATGCCGAATTGTTCCTTTATGCCTCTGTGGCCAAGTGGTGCTTGCAGAACTGCTGGTGTATAGCGTAGATACTGCCTTTAATTAAATAAACACATTTTCCATATTGTATAAAGCTGTTTTTTTTTTCCAAATATTGCTTTGACAAAAATGTAATTCTTATTCATATTTAACTTTTGTCTCACAGTTATCTGCTTGGTAAATATAGGTCTATACAGTTCAGGAAATTCTTACATGGAGCCTGTCCTCTAATTAGAAAAGGAAAACTTTTTTTGTCTATGCCAAACACCTGCCAGCTTAATGGTATTGTAGTATTGCTCTGAGCATAGCCGTAAATGCAATCTCTTCTTAACATAAACTTAAATGGTTTCATGAGCAGTCATTTCTTTTTACAGTATTACTACAGACCTATTTCTATAACACAGATCCACACCAGGAGGCCCCTTTTATCAGCCACACTGCAGAATGCTGGGAACCACTTGTTTTCTTGTCTTGCTGGTCACTTGACATCCCCCCTCCAGCCTTCCTACTGAGAAGAGAACGAGATTTAAGCTGGAAGTGCAGAAAAATGGGACACATTTACTAAACACTAGTTTCCCAAACACTAGTATTAAACACACCTCTTAATAAATTTGTTGCATCTTGTGCTGTACGTGGTATCAGGTTCTGTCCTCTCCTCTGCGGTGCAAGTGATGATTGGTGGAGCAGCAGTTAGCGGGAGAGGCTTCTGTCTGCTCTGCTGCTTCATTAATCAGACAGTCAGATAAAGCATCCTATAGAAAGCGCCCTGGCCCTCAACCTTCAAAGTGCAGCCAGATGTTATGGATAAAGTAGTACAGACAGTAGTTACACTGATTATGGCGCAGTGTCTCTACATCACTACACTTATTTTCTGCATGGGTTTGTTGATATTCTGTGCCGTTTGCTATATTTCATAAGCCATGTCCCCTTGTTAGCCACATCTTCTGTGCTGTCCACACAGAGGTCGTGTCCATAAAATGGCCACTGATTGAGTGTCATGTGACCAGGCAAGTCACCTCCATGTGATGTCTACTGCATTGTAACACACTGCGCCCGAACTATGCTCCCAACAGTGCAAGTGCAGATGGCTTGGGCAGTTTGACAGGATTTTTTTTTTTTTGTATAATGGAAGAAAACTGAACCGTTATTTGTGGCCATAGAAATGTATTTTGATGGAGCCAAACGGAATGCTTAAAGGGTTCCGTTTTACATTCCATCCTAAAATTCCATTATATTCCATTATAACTCTGTTATAATGTAACCCTATAACAGAATTTATAACACAAATGCAAACCCACCCTTAACCAATATGATTGCACTCGTAAGCAATTGCTGTTTAAGCATTTGTATATATTGGCGGTTTATGGTAAGGGTTGACGTTCTTATTTGCAGCATTTACAACTGAGGGCTTTTCCAATTAATCTGTTCATTGTACATATGAAGCTGGAATGCCAGCTGTCAAACAAGATCAGTTGCATGTTTCTAGCTGCTACCATTCAGGAGATAGCAGCATCTAAAACATCTCTCCCCCCTTCAGTTAGGTACTTTTCCCACTGAAGCTGGATAATTAAAACACAAGAAAAGTATACAAATGAGATATTTCTGTGATCATACTGACTCAGAGAATGAAGGTAACAGGTCAGTTTCACCACACAGGGAATGCCTTGAAAATGAAACCCATAAAACTGTGGCGGAATAGTGTTTTTATTTCCCCAATTCCACCCTATTTGGAGTTTTTCTTTTCTAGCTTCCAATTACATTGTATGCAATGTTAAATGGTGCCATTAGAAAGTACAATTTCACCAGCAGAAAACAAGCCCTTTATAGCTCTGGGAAGGAAGGGAGTGAAAAACGAAAGCACAAAAACAGAAAATAGCCAGGGGAGGGTGGTGTTTAAAGAACTTGAAAGAGGAGAGAGAGAGAAAGAAAAAATTCTTTAAAAAAAGCTAAAAAGAGAGACAGTCTTGTGAGACCTCAGATTGTCATTCACCAATTTTCAGGACAGATAGAACAGTTTTTATTCAGGTCAAATTGATTCGTACCTGAATCTTCCAACTAATTTGATAGAATCAAACCTGAAATTTATTTCAGGAAATATGCTCACATCTACATGTAACATAGCCATTGACTGTTAAAAATCAAATGGTTAATGTGTTGCTCGATATACAGCTACCACCCTTTGCCACTTCTTTGTTCTTTCCACCCCAAGATTGCGTAACCTCATTTTTGCTTGCCAAAATAACTACCGTTGTCTTATCTCCTACAGGGTCACACAAAATCTGTTTCTTCCTCTCTCCTTAAAGGGGTTCTCCAGGAATTAAGAAAATTAAAACACTTAAACTTTACGTCATGATAAATATATTCCCAAATACCTTTCATTAGTTATAACAGCTTGTTTTGTCTAGGGAGCAATCATTAGGAAAAGCAAAATGTCCGCTGTCCTATTAGTACACGCTAAATCTGTCCTAATCACACAGGAGGACAAGTTACTTCACACTGAGGTAAAGAGCTGCCTCATCCTCCTTCCTGCTTGTCAGAGATTGTGATCCTGAATACAAATGATATGATCTTTAGTTGAATCTCTGTAGGAATGGAGGTCATGAGCAGATGGGGCTAATGAGCATCAGCTCGTGTATGCAGTCTCCATTACCACAGTCTGTCCTGTCCATCCTCTCTGTACTTCATGTCTCCTCATGAACTCCATTCCTACTGAGATTCAGCTAAATATCATATTAAACTGCATTCAGGATCATAATCCCTGACAAGTAGGAGAGGAGGATGAGGCAGCTCTTTACCTCAGTGTTGTGAAGTAACTTGTCCTCTGTGTGATTAGGACAGGTTCTGTGTGTACTAATAGGACGGCGGCCATTTTGTTTCTCCTGATGATTGCTCTCCAGACAAAACGAGCCATTATAACTAATGAAAGGTATTTGGGAATATATTTATAATAAAGTAATACTTACGTATTTTCATTTTCTTAATTCCCGGAGAACTCCTTTAAAGAAGAACTCCTACAAAACATGTTATTCTCTGACCTGTTAGAAAGGTGTATGATGTAATCTGTAGTGAATGTAATCTTATTACCAGTGTCTGTATTTGTGAGTTACACCCTCCCTTCTTCTTCGCAGCTGTGTCATGTTACCAACAATCAGACTCTTCAAATAGCATCTCATGTGTGGACAGGAAGTCCGTTTTTTCTATTTATTCCAATGGGAGCCTCAATCTCAGTCTCATAGGAATGAATAGAGAAGTAACTGACTTCCTGTCCTGTGTCAGTTGGAGACCGGGTATTGGACACATGACACAGATAAGGATCAGAAGGGAGGGGATAACTCACAAATACAGTTGCTAGTAAGATTTCTTTCAGTACAGATTACACCATGTACCTTTCTAACAGGTCAGAGAATTTTTTTTTCTGGGAGTTCTTCTTTAATTTCATTAATATTGTAAGTATATTCAAAACGTCTAAGTAATACGTGACTGGAATTGAGCAAATGACAATTACAAGTGCAGCACAAAACTTCCATGTGATGTGGTATCGTGAGAATCTGTGACTATTTGAGGTCTGATTCTAACGAGTTGGTTTGAAAATTTGATTTAGGTATGGATGAATAAATTTAATCTGAATCAAAATTTATAGATTTTTATTTTTCTCTCTTTTTTCTCTCTTTGTCTCTGAATGTCTTCTCTTTCAAGCTCTTTAGCACAAAAACAGCAATAGTGTCAAATAATAAAACTAATAATACAATAATCATAATATAGTAAGTAATGTCAAAGCAACACTGAAAAACATAGTAAACACATAATTGACAGTGTTAACAGACAGCCTGTTTAAAAATGCACCGAGCAATCAGATTCATTATGGCTTTAAAGTTAACAAAAAGTTTCAAAAAGTGTCACTTGTTGGGGAGCAGATGCCTGCTGGTGTTTATACACATACAGTAGTAGAAGAAGCAGTAGCATGTTTTCTCAACAAATGTCCAATAATGTTTCCGTTTTTTTGGGGGGAGCAAGTAGCATTAGCACAATCTGGAACATCACAGATGGGCAGGAGCTATGTGGACCTTTGGACCTTTGTTGCATCAGCATGAGCATTTGCGTTAATGTAAATATCAGGAGGATAACATCACTGATGCCGCTGTTGTCCCTTCTCAAAAAATTTAGGGGCTCTTGGAAATGCCCAGGTATGGGACATATGTCCCTGATTAGCTGCCACTGCCACTGATGTTATCATTGACTGCTTTACACTGATGATAGAGACGGTCCAGTATATAAAAGGTGGAATTCTGGCAAGTTGGGACTTTGCTGATCAAGCGGTGCAAAGGAAGACCATTCTGTCACTGCAAGTCCACAAGAGTCATCTTAGCCACATGGGAATGGCTGAAATGCACAGAAACTCTCTTTGACATTGCAAGCTATGATTTTTTGTTAAAAAAAGCATTACCACATTCATCACATGTACCATACTAGAAGCCTGTCTTAAATTCCCCAAATGCAGCACAGCCACCATGTTCCTGCCATTGTCACTGACCATGTTGCCCAGTTGTAATTGGCAGGGAGACATCCAGTGGAAAATGTGCAGCTTGATGCACAATAGCAACTAATCTGGTGCATTATAGATTATATACAGATTTTGCAAAGGCATTTGATACTGTCCCTCATAGACGTTTAATAGGTAAAATAAGATCTATAGTCTTGGAAAGTATAGTTTGTAATTGGACTGAAAACTGGCTGAAGGACCGTGTCCAGAGAGTTGTGGTCAATGATTCCTATTCAGAATGGTCCCGGATTATAAGTGGTGTACCCCAAGGTTTAGGGCTGGGTCCTCTATTATTTACTGTACAGTCTATGGAAGATGTTCATAAACTACAAGCTGACTTGGATACTCTGAGTGATTGGGCATCAACTTGGCAAATGAGGTTCAATGTGGATAAATGCATCTGGGTAGTAATAATCTCCATGCATAATATGTCCTAGGGGATGTAACACTGTGGGGGTCACTTGTAAAGAAGGATTTGGGTGTACTTGTATATCGTAGATTACATAACAGCATACAATTTTAATCATCTACTTCTAGGGCTACCTGGATATTGCCATGCATGAAACGAGGCATGGATTTGCGGGACAGGGATGTAATACTACCAATTTACAAAACGTTGGGCCGGCCTCATCTGGAATATGTGGTTCAGTTCTGGGCACCAGTCCATAGAAATGATGTCCTGGAGCTGGAAAAAGTACAAAGGAGAGCGACTAACTATGTAATCTGCTATGTGGGTTCCCTTTCCCAGACTCATCTGCTGTAAAGCAACATGGTAATGCATCAGTTTACACATAATATATGAAAGGAGGGAGATGGGGTGGTAGCAGTGCTTTGCCTTGTTTGTGCTCGGGATGGGAGGATGTACATTGAGGAGAATGTACATTAGTGCCTGGTGTCAGAACCATTCCATTCAGAACCGCTGGCTGTGAAAGACACATCATACAATAATTCATCCTATCCTCTCCCTAATGATAAACCGTTCTGTCAAGTAATTCAAATTACCTAACCAAATATCCCTGGCTTGTGTGTGTGATTGCTGTGTCTGTGACAGATATGTTCTATCACATCAGTGGGTGAGCTCAGAATGGCGTCTCTGCTTAGCAGCTACAGTTACATAGTGCCTGAATTCAGCTAGTATTTTCCCTCCTGACTGGCTATCAGGCTGACTGCAACGCATTGTGGGCAATCCTGCTGTCCAGGAACCCACTTGAGGTCATGTGATCATCCATCTGCATTGTCCCAGCCCTGGAAGTACAATTTTTTGAAATTTGTAATGAATGAATGTAATGAAGATTTGATTTGCTCATATCTACTTACATATCTATTTACTTGCTTGTCTGCCTTATCTATACGTTTGTCTGTAATTTTCTTAAGAATATACACCATATGACAAAACAGTTTTTTGTAACCAACTTATAGAACTAACTTTCTTTATACCAGACTTGTATATTCACAATGAACCAGAGGACACTCAAGGAAAGCTATAAATAAAATAAAGATTCTATGCAGCTACTGAGGTAAGAGTTGAACACATGGGCTTTAAGCTAAAAGTCATGTTCCTAGTTAAGGAGCCATTAATTGAGACTTGTTTACTCTGTTTTCATTGCAACTAATCAAAATAAAATAAATAAGTAAATTAGAGAATATAAAAACCTAAGGCTACATGCACACAACAGTGAAATAAAACATCTGTAAAAACTGATCAACTGTCCATATTTAACAGATGCTTTTTTTTACTGATGCCTTTCTGAGAAACGGCCATTAAAAACAGACACATGCAATTGTATGGTCAGTAAAAAATGGACAGGATAGAACATGTTCTATTCTTTGACATCCGTGTTTTTCACTGACAGTCAAAAAAAACTGCCGTGTGAATAACTTCAAAGACTACAATTGGTCTTAAAATGGACGTGTGATGGCCGTAAAAAAAAATTGACATCTCAGTTTTTCACTGTGGTGTGCATGTAGCCTTACAAGTAATATATCAAGTACAGCAAGTAGGTATAGATTATAGTGAGGTAAAAAGGAGCAAATGGCCATGGAGCCTCTACAACCCAGGACCATCCCAATTCTCTCCACTGCCTCACAGCTTTAAACAATGTTATTTTTAACATGTGTCAGAAGTGAACATGCCATTTTTTTTAAAATAATTAATATAGGACAATGGATCAAATCTTCAATGGATCAAATCTTCATTGTCTTTATGTGGAGCTCCTATATTCCACCTCTATGCACTGCTGTTGACGCCCGGTGCTCGGTCTCCGGTATGTTCTTGTTATAAGAATATATTGGCGAAAGTCTCATTTTAACATCAGCGTGAGGGTTTAGCCATATATTATCAATTGCATCTACTGTTGCAGTGCACCTCTATTAGTGATTGTTTGATTATATAGTTTGCCACATCCGCACAATTTGTTACCTTGTGTAGGATGGTTTTGTGGTACATGTGGTCCGCTGCAGGCATCCTCCATTGTATGCATTTTTGCTGGGGATGGCTGTTAGCAACGGATCACATGGGCAGGATTTGCTCCCCCAGTTTGATATGCGCAACAGCATATGGGGTCTGAGCAATTTTCTGCCATTTTAGACCAGGTTTTTTTTTTTTTTTAAGTGATTGCATTTGGACATTTACACCTGGAGGTGTGGCAACTCCAGGTTTGAATGTACCATTACTTACATCTTATGGTAAACATTCTGGTGCACCTGTGCAGCCTGAGTCACATGAGTCATTGGTAGGTGGGGCTCATAGCCTCCTCCCTCTTCCCATTGTATGTGTGAGCTCATGCTGGAGGTAACTAGGAGTTGGTCGCCGTGTGTCGGCCTGTATGCTCCTTCGGCAATTGCCCATACGGCAAGGTAGGTTAGTGTTAGGTCCCGTGCCACTCTGAGATACCTTGACGTGGTGCTTGGGCTCTGGTATGTTCTTGATATAAGAATATATTGGTGAAAGTCTCATTTTAACATCAGTGTGAGGGTTTAGCCATATATTACTACCGTCGTAGTGCACCTCTATTAGTGATTGTTTGATTATATAGTTCACTACATCAGCACAATTAGCTACCTTGTGTAGGATGGTTTTGTGGTACATTTGATCCGCTGCAGGCATCCTCCATTGTATGCATTTTTGCTGGGGATTGCTGTTAGCAATGGATCACATGTGCAGGATTTGCTCCCCCGGTTTGATATGCGCAACAGCATATGGGGTTTGAGCACTTTTCTGCCATTTTAGACCACATTTTTTCAGTGATTGCGTGAGTTAGTATATGTGTTCAGAGGCTTTGTTAGGGCCTTTGTTGCATAGTTCATCAAAAATATTGGACAAAACTGTTCTGCATGCAGGACTATTTTGAGCAGTAAAATATTAGACTCCCTAATGGAAATCCACTATAGTCAATGTAATTTATCTGGCGCCATTAGTTTCAGTAATATGTCAGATACGGCATTTATGTTATTTTCGTTGTTCTGCTACTATAATGGTATAACAAAAGCACTGATGTGAAAGCAGTCTTAGACATTTAAGGCACATCCACAGAATATGCTTCAAACCCTTTCAGGACGCAGTTTATTTTTCTTTTTTCGTTTTTCATTTTTTTTCTCCCCATCTTTCCAAAGCCATACATTTTTTTTAGTTTTCTGTACATTTGAGGGCTTGTTTTTTGGGGGGGACAAGTTGTATATTTTAATGATTCCATTTAATTTACTAGAGGAAAAAATCTTTGTGGGGTGAAATTGCAAAAAAATTGCAATTCCACCAGTTTGTTTTATTAGTTTTGCTTTTATGGCTTTCAATGTGTGCTAAAAATGCCATTCTGTGTCGGTCAATACAATTACAGTGATACCAAGAGGCAATAAGATTCATAAATCTGCTTTGCTGAGCATTGGAGTAAGTAAGGTACCTATCCTGCTACCTAAGCTAGTTAGACTTTACTGCAGTGGGGGGAAATACTGTTAAAGGGCCTCTGTCAGCAGATTTGTACCTATGAAACTGGATGACCTGTTGCATGTGCATTTTGGCAAATTAAAGAATCTGTGTTGACCCTGTGTTCATATATGCCCGCATTGCTGAGACAAATTAAGTTTTAATATATGTAAATGAGGTTCTAAGAGCAACGTAGGTGTTGTGATTACACCTACTTTGCAACTGCCATGCCCTGCATTGTAAATAACAGAGTTAGGCATGTCATCCTGTCTGGCCCTGACTTCTCCTAAAGTCACAGAGGGCGTGGCAGTTGTAGAGAGAATGGAGCCTCTAGTCATAACAGCAGCGCCCCTAGAGGCTCTTTTTCACATATTAAAACTTCATTTTTCTCAGCAATGCGGGCACATATGAACATGGAACCCAACACAGATGTCTTTAGTTGTCAAATACACATGCTGACAGGCCAGACAGTTTTATAGGTCAACATCTGCTGACAGATGGTCTTTAAGAAACCCTTCACACTTGGCCAGTTGTATCTGAAAAAAAAAAACTTTACGTCTCTGTTGAAAATTACAGGCAAAGTTGCAAAAGTGATATTGCCAGCTGTAGATTGTGCAGGAAGAGACTTGAGAAGGATAGAGAGGAAAGAGTATGATAATTTCCATCCTTCTCAAATCCATACAAAATCATCTATGGAAATTTGTACTGTATATTATGGAAACTCAGATTTGCTACTGTGTGATGTACTACCATTTCCATTTTGCACTAGAGATGAGCGAGCATGTTCGGCCGAGCATGCTCGAGTGTCATTTTCACGTATTTGCGTACGCATTTTAAAATTGGTACGCTAATACATACGCATATTTTAATCTGTACACAAATGCGTATGCATAACGTACAAAATGTTAAAATGCGTACGCATTAGTGTACAGATTAAAATATGCGTATGTATTAGCGTACCAATTTTAAAATGCGTACGCAAATACGCGAAAATGGCACTCGAGCATGCTTGGCCGAGCACGCTCGCTCATCTCTATTTTGCACTTCACTAAAGAGTTTGTTCTGTTAAATGTGGCCTAGTTACTGACTCCTGCACCAAATACTGGCCATTGCATTATACACGCCCTGCCTTGTATCTATACGAACACTTAAAGCAGTTGTGCCACAAAACATATTCTGCATTTTTTAAACCAGCACCTTAATCTAAATACTTTTGTAACTTCATGTAATGAAAAATTTTGTATAGCCAGTGACCTATTAAATAAAATGTATCTGTATTCTTCATAGAGTCTATTTAGTGCCCTCCAGATTACTTCTTATTTATCCAACAGTTTCTCCCTTATGCTTTAGAGGTTGCCAAAACACGGTAAACACTCTTCATATGTTTGGGTCCTGCCCAGTGGTACGAAGGTTCTGGTCCAATATTAAAAGGGGACTGTTTGACGTGTTTGGAAAGGACCTCTCCTTGTCAGCTCCTGTATACCTACTAGGCCTTAACCCCTTCCCGCCCAGTGACATACATGTACGGCGCTGCGGGAAGTGACTTCCCACCCAACGCCGTAGTGTTATGGCGCGCTGATTGGGCGGGTGCAGGAGCTGCGCCCGCCCGATCAGCGGCGGGGGTCTGGCTGTGCCCAGTAGCCGGACCCCAGCTGTATGCGCCAGCATCGGTGAAACACAGCAGCGCATTAACCCTCGATGTGCCGCGGCCAGCGCTGACCGTGGCACATACGATCCTCGGTGCGGGAAGGGGTGTCCATCGGTTCCCTGCGCTGCTGTGACGGGAATCGAATGGCTTGGATGGCAGCCAGATGCCTTCCTTAGGCATCCGGCTGCCATCTACGGAAGCCTATTAGATCCAGCCCCCTGGATCTCACAGGCAGAAGGCTGTAAGTGTATTACTGTGAGTAATACACTTACAGCCAATGCATTACAATACAGAAGTATTGTAATGCACTGTAAAGGGGATCAGACCCCCAAAAGTTAAAAAAAAGTGTTGTAAAAAAGTGAAAAAAAGTTAAAAAATAAAGTTTAAAAAAAAAATAAAATAAAAGTTTCAAGTAAAAAAAAGCACCATTTTCCCAAAATAAAGTAAAATAAAATTGTAAAAAAAAGGGAAAAAAAGAAAAGTAGACATATTAGGTATCGCCGCATCCATAGCGACCGACTCACATGATCCACCCCGCCAGGTGAACGCAGTAAAAAAAAAAAAGTGCCAAAACAGCCATTTTTTGGCCACCTTCCTTTACAAAAAGTGTAATAGCAGGCGATGAAAAAGGCGTATTTACCCCAAAATGGTACCAATCAAACCGTCATCTCGTCAAACCGCAAAAAATGAGACCCTACCTAAGACAATCGCCCAAAAAAATAAAAGAAATATGGCTCTCAGATAATGGCAACACAAAAACAAGATTTAATTCTGTTCAAAAATGCATCTTATGTGTAAAACCTAACAAAAATAAAAATGTTAGACATATTGGGTATTGCCGCGTCCGTACCAACCTGCTCTATAAAAATATCACATTATATTCCCACTCAGGTGAACGCTGTAAAAGAAATAAAAAAAAAACAATGACAAAACAGCCATTTATTGGTCACCTACCCTCAAAAAAAGTGTAATAGCAGGCGATCAAAAAGGTATATTTACCCCAAAATGGTACCAATCAAACCGTCATCTCGTGTAAAACTTAACAAAAATAAAAATGTTAGACATATTGGGTATTGCCACGTCCGTAACAACCTGCTCTATAAAAATATCACATGATTTGCTCCTTCAGGTGAATGCTGTAAACAAAATTAAAAAGAAAAAAACTATGCCAAAACAGACATTTTTTGGCACCCTTGCCTCACAAAAAGTGTAACACCAAGCGATCAAAAAGTCTTATGTACTCTAAAATGGAACCAATGAAACGGTCACCTCATTCCGCAAAAATAAGACAATAACTCAAAAAATAAAAACCAATGGCACCCGCAAATCAAAATCTGTGCTTCAAAATCCATATGGCACTCCTTCCGTTCTGAGTCTTGCCATGTGCCCCCACAGCAGTTTACCACCACATATGGAGTGTTGCCGTATTCAGGAGAAAATGGGGAACAAATTATAGGGGGGGTTTCTCCTGTTAGCCCTTGTGAAAATGAAAAATTTGGGGCTAAAGCAACATTTTATTGGAAGAAATGAAACTTTTCATTTTCACAGCCAAGTGTTTCCAAATTCTGTAAAACGCTTAGGGGGTCAAAGTGGTCAGTACACCCCTTAATATATTCTTTGAAGGGTGTAGTTTCCAAAATGGGGTCACTTTTTGAGGGTTTCCGCTTCAGGGGTATGTCAGGGTCTCTCAATTACAAAATGATGCCTAAAAACCATTCTAGCAAAATCTGCCTCCAACATCTGTATGGCGCTCCTTTCCTTCTGACCACTGCCACATGCCCATAGAGCAGTTTACCACCACATATGGGGTATTTCTGTAAACTGCAGAATCATAGTAATGTATATTGAGGCTTAGTTTGCTGTTAACCCTTGCTGTGTTGCAAGAAAAAAATGATAACATGATAATAAATCTGCATAAAAATGACATTTTTAAATTTCGCCTCCATTTTCCTTTAATGGGGTCATGGGGTCATTTATGGGTGATTTCCATTACGTAAGCCCCTCAAAAGCTGTGGCAGTTATAGGTAGAGAGCTGTGGCAGAATGGACATGCCCCCTGAGCTGCCAGGCTGAAGATAATCTAGCAGAGCAATGAATGGGGACATCTCTGGATCCATGTGAGGTACAGGGCTGGTTCTAGCTTTGTTAGAAAGTTATTGTCATGTACTATACGATGTATGATTTTCATTTCTTTTATTAATCATGGCGTACCCCAACTACCATGAGACAGTAACCTCAGAACCATGGTGTGCCCCAAGGGAAGAAAGTGCATACTCTCTTTTCACTGCAAGGCCTTAGGGAGCAACAGTGTGAGGAAAGCCACTGTCACTGACTCTGACTGTCAGACTATCAATATCATCCTCTATTCTGGCTTCTCCTGGGCTTACTGCAAATTCAGCCACAGATTGTTAAAGGAGTTGTGCTACTAATATAAATGTATAATGCCCAACAGATATTGCTGTTCTATCACTTTCCCCAAATACTGCCATTTATCAAAATGGCCTTATTCTAAAGTTATTTGCCTACCATTGCACCCTGTGCCAAATCAGTTTCGATTTTTAGTTGCTGTTGGTTCCGTCCTGTAGTTGAGGCTTAGAATATAGAATGCACATGATCACAGTTCATATTTTCCTTCCTTTCAATAACCACTCATCTATGTGCAGTGTCAGTTACATGTCAGTTACAGTGTCAGTTATTGACAGTCAAACAATAGGTAATATATAGATAGATATGTGTAGACATATAGACATAAGAACATAAGGATGAATTTTGCTCTAATAAATAATGGACATTAGCCCAAGGTGCATCCAAGTTACACAGAGCATTTTGAATATGTGGAGGTAGAAAATGTTGGTGTTGATGTCAAGAAACATCTCACTGAATTTCCTGGTGACATACTCCTTTTAAGTGTCTGATAGATTTGCATCTTGCACCTATCTTAAAGGGGTTCTCCAGGAATTAAGAAAATTAAAATACTTAACTATTACTTCATTATAAATATATTCCCAAATACCTTTCATTAGTTATAATGGCTTGTTTTGTCTAGGAAGCAATGATTAGGAGAAACAAAATGGCCGCTGTCCTATTAGTACACACAAAACCTGACCTAATCACAAAGGGGGATAAGTTACTTCACAACACTGAGCTAAAGAGCTGCCTCATCCTCATCTCCTACTTGTCAGATTATTGATATTATGATTAATGATCATCTCTTTAATGATAAATCTCTGTAGGAATGGTGTTCATGAGCAGACATGAAGTACAAAGAGTATGGACAGGACAGATTGTGGTAATGGAGACTGCATACAAGTGCTGCTGCTCTTTAGCCACATCTGCTCATGAACTCCATTCCTACAAAGATTCAGTTAAAGATCTTATCATCTGTATTCAGGATCATAATCCCTGACAAGCATAGCAGAGAGGAGGATGAGCCAGCTCTTTACCTCAGTGTTGTGAAGTAACTTGTCCTCCTGTGTGATTAGGACAGGTTTTCTGTGTACTAAAAGGACAGCGGCCATTTTGTTTCCCCTGATGATTGCTCCCTAGACAACATGAGCCATTATAACTAATGAAAGGTATTTGGGAATATATTTATAATGAAGTAATACCTAAGTATTTTAATTTTTTTTAATTCCCAGAGAACCCCTTTAAGAATGGTGCTCCCCTGGCCAGGTTTTCTAGGCGTTTTTTGGAACTCCCATACAAGTGAATAGAGAGAAATATAGAGCTGCATATGCATAGCCCTCCTCTCCATTTACAGCAACTTCATCACCAGTGGGATGGAGATCCCTCATTCTGCAGAGAGACGCAGGTCCCATAGGTGGAATCCATGGCTATTATATAGGGCACATTATAGCACATTCTGTGGGTATGCCATAAATGTCTATGTTGGAACTATATCTTTTGGTGAAGCATACTTTATTTGGCTTTGTTACTGCTGAGATGGCCACAACTGGCTTTTTTTGCCCAGGGACCTCCACCAAACTTGATCTGACCGCAAATGCAATATTGAGCAAACCATAGATAACTCTAAGGGTGAGTCCTGTCGACAGGACTATTTTTTTCGTCATGTAAAACAGAACCATTATTTTGCCCCATAGACAAGTATTAAGATGGAGAAAAATGGAATGCCCTTAAAGGGTTCTGTTTAGCTTTCCATCCTAAAATTCTGTTATATTCCGTTATAAAGAGTTCCCTAACACCAAAAATAGTATTTTTATGGATTATTTTTAGACATAATACATAAAGCATTTTGTATATAAAGATAGAGATGAGCAAATGGAAAAGAAAAGTAAAGTCCAGCTTCCGTATAAAATGCTTGCATCTTTATTAATAGCGGTAAAAGCCAAACAAGTAGTACATGGACGGTCTACGCGTTTCAGACCCCTTACATCACGGTCCTTATTCATGACACACCACAGAGTGAATGAAACACAGTATTTAAAACATAGTAGTCCCAATCACACCCAGGAATCAGGATCACATGATTCCTGTGATAGAAGGCACCTGTTATACATAGAAAAAACAGACATGAAGTGCATACCCTTCACATATATTGCAAAATTAAATCATGTTTCTTATTCAGACCAGATGGGAAACAAGTTCCCATCTCAAACATCCAATATGCTTCCCTGCTCAAGAGTTTCTGTTTGTGGTCACCTCCCCTAACCGGGAAGGTAACCCTTTCTATACCTTGAGCTACAAAAGCCGCAGTATCCCCTTCATGAACTGTAGCAAAGTGAAAGCTCACCGCAGAGACATTCCGTTCCCTGTAGTGAGGAATATCTGATAAATGTCTGTGAATCCTTGCCTTGATTTGTTTAGTGGTGCGTCCCACATATTGAAGGGAACATGTTCTACATGTAATCAGATAAACTGCAAACTCAGTGTTACAATTCAAATAGTGTCTAATGGTATAACTTTTGGCAGTAGCTGTAGAGATGAATTTTTGGCCTGTTTGCATATCGCAACATATACATTTTTTACTACCACATTTGTAACTGCCCCTGCAAGTTAACCACAGTGGTTGTTTGACAGTTTTATCCTGAAACCAACTGGGACTGGTTTTACTCCCCAGCGTAGGAGCCTTGCGTGCTGCATATTTAAAGGGTTTCTGTCACCAGATCTGGGCATATTAAACAGGATGACATTTGCAATGTGCAAATGTCACCTGATGCCCAATCTGGTATTGTTTTTTACATCGGTGCCGCCGTTTTTGTGAAAAAAGCATTTTTATATTATGCAAATTAGGCTTACTAGGTGCAAGGGCGGTTACCCTGCACCTAGTAAGCGCCGTTTCCCTACCTCCTGGCACGCCTCCATAGTCTTGATTAAAAGGGCCAGGCAGCTTGTTCGCTCTTCTGCCGGCCCTGTCCTCGCTACAAATCCCGCGCCTGCGCCGTGCGGAAGAAAATCGGCGCAGGCGCAGTGGGTGCCGCTGGCCGCCGGGCTCCCGGCTACCTCACTGCGCCTGCGCCAATGACGTCAGAGTACACCCGGCATCATCGGCGCAGGCGCAGTGAGGTAGCCGGGAGCCCGGCGGCCAGCGCCACTCACTGCGCCTGTGCCGATTTTCTTCTGCACGGCGCAGGCGCGGGATTTGTAGCGAGGACAGGGCCGGCAGAAGAGCGAACAAGCTGCCTGGCCCTGTCAATCAAGACTATGGAGGCGTGCCAGGAGGTAGGGAAACGGCGCTTACTAGGTGCAGGGTAACCGCCCCTTGCACCTAGTAAGCCTAATTTGCATAATATAAAAATGCTTTTTTCACAAAAACGGCGGCACCGATGTAAAAAACAATACCAGATTGGGCATCAGGTGACATTTGCACATTGCAAATGTCATCCTGTTTAATATGCCCAGATCTGGTGACAGAAACCCTTTAACCCCTGCTGCAACCAAATACTTCCACTCCCTGTTATAATTGGGTACTGGTAAGTGTCGCTGTATTATATTACACATTGCTAGGTACTCCTGACTGAAACCAGTAACAAAAATGGTCGGTTTGTTATTTCTTTTAGCATTTATAGCCCTTATTTTATTTTTTCTTTATATGTTTTTTGAAAACAAGGAAACAATAGACATTGTATGTTAAGAGATAACGCCCATTCTTTGGCGCTGGTAAGGTAGAGACATTAGAACAATTGCCCTTATCATTTCCCCCCTGGGTATATTTCTGGTGACATGTGATGGGTGGCAGAATGTGGAAAGTTACCTGCAGTGTTTTTTCTATAAGTGGATGTTACAATCCTGGATTCTATGTGATCCCCCAGAAGATGCAAGTCCAAAAAATCGATCGAATCCGTTCCTCCATGCACATCAAATTGCAGGGAGTCAAAGCATTGATTCAAAAAATCACTAAATGCTGTTAAATCCGATGGTTCACCTTTTCATATAATCAATTTATCGTTGATATAACGACCATACCATTTGATGTGCTGGAAGAACGGATTAGTATCGACATAGATATATTGTTTCTCCCACCAAGCCATAAAAAATGTTGGCTATGACGCTGAGAATTTGGCCCATAGATACTCCTGAGACCTGGAGATAAAAATCCCCATTAAACATAAAAAAATTATGTCTTAATAAAAAATCATTATGTCTTAACAAAGTATATCGTGCGGTTTTACAGTCTTTTGATGCGTTCCCATGGAGTAATGAATATATATGGATCACTGCTGATGTAGTATCACTATATACTAATATCCCCCACCAGATGGCAATTCAAGCTTTATGTTGGTGTTTGGCCTGTTATAGCAAACATACCTTGGAACTTCAGGATTATATTTGTACAGTAATTGATTTTTTATTGAGACATAATTTTTTTTTATGTTTAATGGGGATTTTTATCTCCAGGTCTCAGGAGTATCTATGGGCCAAATTCTCAGCGTCATAGCCAACATTTTTTATGGCTTGGTGGGAGAAACAATATATCTATGTCGATACTAATCCGTTCTTCCAGCACATCAAATGGTATGGTCGTTATATCAACGATAAATTGATTATATGAAAAGGTGAACCATCGGATTTAACAGCATTTAGTGATTTTTTGAATCAATGCTTTGACTCCCTGCGATTTGATGTGCATGGAGGAACGGATTCGATCGATTTTTTGGACTTGCATCTTCTGAGGGATCATATAGAATCCAGGATTGTAACATCCACTAAGGCTACTTTTATAATTCCGGTATTGAGTTCCGTCATAGTGGCTCAATACTGGAATAAAACCCTTCAGTTTTGTCCCCATTCATTGTCAATGGGGATAAAACTGAACTGAAGACAACGGAATCCTCCTAAAAGCATTCCGTTCCGTCTTCAGACCGGAGAGCAAATCGCAGCATGCTGCGGTTTGCTCTCCAGGCCGAGGCATCCGCACCAATACGGATCCGTCATGACCCCCAATGAAAGTCAATGGGGACGGATACGTTTGGTGTGACACAATGGTGAACGGATCCGTCCTCCATTGACTTTCAATGGAGTTCATGACGGATCCGTCACCTGCACACATACATACATACACACATAAAGACATACACATAAACATACACAGACATATACACATAAAAATACACTTACATACTTACATGCTTCTGGCAGGACTCCACAGCGCAGGAGGAGCAGGACGGCGCACACATAGGACGATTCCACCTGGCGCCCAGCAGAGGGCGCTGTGGAGAATCATCCTATTTGCGCGCCGTCCTGCTTCTCCTGCGCTGTGGAGACCTGCCGGGAGCATAAGTATGTATGTGTATTTGTATGTGTATATGTCTGTGTGTGTGTGTCTGTGTGTATATACTGTGTGACATGTGTGAGGCCGGAGCGTGGTTCCGGCCCCACACATGTCCCTTCGGCAGCACGGATCCGGTGGCACCCTTCACCTGCCTGATCCGTGCTGCCGCTAATGTGAAAGAGGCCTTACAGAAAAAAACACTGCAGGTAACACCATACTCCTTTCCACATTCTGCCATCCATCACATGTCACCAGAAATATTCCCAGGGGGAAATGATAAGGGCTAGGCGCAATTGTTCTAATGTATCTACCTTTCTATTAGAAGCGGAAAAAATCAGGGATAGACTGTTAAGAAGAAACTATACGCCCATGCTATTGACAGCGCCAAACAATGGGCGTTATCTCTTAACGGTCAATCTCTATTGTTTCCTTGTTTTAAAAAAACATATAAAGAAAAAACTAAAATAAGAAATAAAAAAAAGAAAAAGAAATAACAAACCGACCATTTTTGTTACTTGTTTCAGTCAGGAGTACTGAGCAATATGTAATATAATACAGCGACACGTACCAGTACTCAATTATGACAGTGAGTGGAAGGATGTGGTTGCAGCAGGGGTTAAATATGCAGCATGCAAGGCTCCTACTCTGGGGAGTAAAACCAGTCCCAGTTTGTTTCAGGATAAAACTGTCAAACAACCAGTGTGGTTAACTTGCAGGGGCAGTTACAAATGTGGCAGTAAAAAATGTATATGTTGCAACCATATGCAAACAGGCCAAAAATTCACCTCTAAAGCTACTGCCAAAGGTTATACCCTTAGACAGTATTTGAATTGTAACACTGAGTTTGCAGTATATCTGATTACATGTAGAACATGTTCCCTTCAATACAGTTTTGCTACAGTTCATGAAGGGGATACTGCGGCTTTTGTAGCTCAAGGTATAGAAAGGGTTACCTTCCCAGTCAGGGGAGGTGACCACAAACAGAAACTCTTGAGCAGTGAAGCATATTGGATGTTTGAGATGGGAACTTGTTTCCCATCTGGTCTGAATAAGAAACATGATTTAATTTTGCAATATAGGTGAAGGGTTTGCATTTCATGTCTGTTTTTTCTATGTATAACAGGTGCCTCCCATCACAGGAGTCATGTGATCTTGATTCCTGGGTGTGATTGGGACTACTATGTTTTAAATACTGTGTTTCATTCACTCTGTGGTGTGTCATGAATAAGGACCGTGATGTAGGGGTCCGAAACGCGTAGACCGTCCATGTACTACTTGTTTGGCTTTTACCGCTATTAATAAAGACGCAAGCATTTTATAGGGAAGCTGGACTTTACTTTTCTTTTCCATTTCGATGTGGCCGGATCCATGCCCTGTCCGTGCTTCCTCTGCTGCATGTGCAGGTGAGCGCAGCAGTTTGTGCAGATGAGCGAATCATCAAAAATTCACTTTGGCGAATAATCGACGAATTTATGACAAGATTAGTTCTTAATACAAATTTATTCGATCGAATTTGCGTTAAAAAATAATCGTTGTTTTGCTAACATTGCTGCACAAATTACGAACATACAGTCTAAGCATTGTTAAAAGTACGCTACTGAACTGAATGTGCAAGCATTAGCATACAAAATGCGTACAAATCCTCATAGTACTATTGACTAGCAATTGTATCATACGCACAAATGCACAAGGCTAGGCCGCGGCGTACAGTCCTCAGCAGAGGCAGTCCATATGAGGTAGAAAAGTACTAGCTATCCGGCTAAGTGCATAATTTACTAAAAACACCATACAATAAGTGCATAATAGGACACATTGCAGTACCTGAAAAGGAATACACAAAATGGGCTAAAGTGCTTGAACATTGCTGAACCTGTAAAAACATTATTGCTAAAATACTGCAAAGACATAATTATGCAGTCATTTTAGTGCAATCAATTTCACATTTGCAAGCATAATAGGCTCAGATATATGTTTGAGTCTCCATGGCTGCTTGGCATACAACACTGGAACACATAGTCCAAAATTCAATTGGGGGAAATTAGGAAAAGAGACGCGCTTAGGCGCAACTGGGAATTTTCTGCAGAATGGGGGGGGGGAGTCCTGACAAGCCATGTCCATCTGGGTGAGAGTCAAACAGGGGGCAATACAAACTAGATAAACTATAAACAAGTGCCAACTAGCGCTTACCCGTCAGGTGCAGTCCATGTTGTGGCTCCCATAGGTCCAGAGGTGTCCTTTAAATCAGCCAGACTGACAGCCAGTAGAAGGGTTTGTCAGATGAGGGACCTGAAGCCCCCTCGCTGGAACTGCTGCTAAATGACATTAGAGGACGCTTCTGCTTCCTTTAGGCCAAGCTGGCTGCTGTGGTTGAGCTCCACTGCCCTCTTCTGCCAGAATTCAGACTTGATCGGGTGGTGGTCGACTGGTGAGCGCTGAAGCCACTTGCGCCTTCACTTTTCCGGATACTCCTGCCAGAACAGCAGGGGTAAGGACTTCTGGCTGCAGCGGTTCAGGCAAGGCTGCACTCAAGGAAGAACCGTCAGCTCCTCCGGCTGCTGCTGACTTCATTTTCCATGGTAGTTGGTATTGGATCACTGTGGACTGGAAAGTAAAGGATGATGTCATCAGCTGACCCAGATGAAAGGACTGTGGTGGTGGTGGCAATCCAGGGATCAGAGGCTCCGGCTGTGGCTTCTCCCTGAAATGGAGGGTGCCATCTGGTGACTCCTGTAGGCAGCGCACGTGTCCTGCGCCTGCTGGTTCCTCTGGCCAAACTTCTGGTGGTGATGCAGGTACCAGGGGCTTAGATAATAACGTTACCCTGGTAGCGAAGGGGCCTTTCAGGGATGCCATGGGGGTATATTCTACCTGATCCCCCACGTATAGGCTGTGACAGGCTTGGGGCAGGTACGGCCATTTCACAGACCTGCGGCCCACAAAGTGCTCCTTGCCATCCTCGTAATCCGCATGGAAGCCACAGCCTTGCTCCACTGAAAACCATAGGATGGTTCCCATACGCCGTTCCAGTGTAGGGTCTCCCGGCCTTGGATGGTCCAGTACTTGGATGTCCCAGTCCTCCACCGCATTCTTGTAGTCCCATTATGGGTGTGGGCCGTCACTGACGCAGGCACAATGGGATTCTGCTGCATGGAAGATGTTGTTCTCCCCCTTATGGGCGGCGGAGTGAACACTCCAGCTGCCTCTGCCGCACCAGCTGGCATGGAGAACATTGAGTCAAGAGCCGGTGGGATTCTCTTGGCCTGTTGTGACACTGTGATCTCCTTTAAACTGGACGGTGGGTCAGGGTACTCGCTACCAAACACCCACTGGCCGCAGTTGTTTCGCCATGCTGTGGTATCTTGTTCACTGCTGGCTTGAACTGGAGAGGAGGGCGGAGTAATGAGGGAGGAGTCTACACTCTCTATATGTGAAAATAGATAGTTCCCGGTGGGCCGGGCTGGTTTTTCCCGCTTCTGAGGGGGGTGTATCTTCACTTTCCCGCTCTTGAGAGGGCGTATCGTCATTTTCCTGCTTCTGGGGGCCGGGGGTTGGGTGGGGGAAGAATGTGTACGTAGCGTTAGCGTTCAAAATTTTAAGAACATTTACGAATAATACGAAGCGAATCTGAATAAATCCGGATTTGCTTCAGAGTAGGAAAAAAGGATTTGTAACGAATCTACAAAGCGGCAAATAGATTCGCTCATCTCTATATACAGCGTATGCTATTACTGAGCTAAAAATATATATTGCATATTTTATTCAATCTTTTGACAGGGAGATGACATTTCAATCTTATACAAAACTAAAGTGCAGGCCATAGGAAACCATGAACATAGCTTACCTGCCGCTTTAATTTGCTTATGCATGCACCATTGGCGTTAAATCTTTCAGCATAATAATGTAGGACAGCACACTCAGAGCTTGGGATGAGATAAAAACACCCAGCATTGTTAATAATGCTTGAAAACATGATTTATAATTATATAAATGTCAAAGCTAGCTAAGCCTGGTCTTTATTAATAGCCCTATTAATTATACTGCTGTAAAGTACTGGTATTACAGTTATTAGATAGTGACTGCAACACTTGACAGCTTTAATTCAGTAATTTTATGTTTGGTATCAATCTTCAAGCAAATCAAAGCTTCATTCGGAAATTGATGAGAACATACTCCAGCCTGGTCTTTTGCCATATGTGAACATAACAAATGCCTGATGACATTTGTAAGGGTATGTGAAAATGCCATAGATAGATGCTTCCAAGTCATTATCCACTTCCCTGCTCATACAGCTTCCTTTCCATCCAACACTAGCGTTAGTACCAGTCCAAAGAATCTGCATTGTGGGGGGAAGGAAGCATTAAGAAAATGCCACCCTTTGCCTTTTAATTGAAAATAAATGATGCGTGGCGTCCAATCAAATGAATGTCACAGCACACCCGTCATACTGTCACTGTCACAGTTTTATTACATTTGCAAAAATAATTTCATCAATTCAAGTTGGGTTTTAAAATAAAACATTTAAACTAGAATTTCAAGAGATCGAGGACTTGTGCTAGGCTTCTATTTCTCTCGATTTCTTGCATATACATTGTTTGCTTGAATAACGTAGTGGCAACTGTTTTCTAAAAAAAACTTGCTTTCTTTTTACACTATATCTGCACTATATCTTTTTTTTCTCTTTTCTCTCCACTGTCAACCAGTAACAATGTCAGCACTGAAAACACTGCACTGCGGGAAGCCTCTCGAATAGCATCAGCACCAAGGACAGTAACCAGTGCTGACTGGGGAAATGCTGGCTAGGGTTTGTTATTTTCCAAGGTGCCCTTAATTAGAATGGCTACAAATTAAACGTGGTGCTGAAGAGAACTAATGTACGACATACGATAGCATTATTTAAAGCAGATTAGAGAAATTAACACAGCATAATGAATTTTACATGAGTAAGCATTTGAAAACGTCTTTTATGCTCTCTTATGTGTCTGATTATCCTTATTCTTACTTAGAGAAAAATAGACATTTTTTTGTATGCATTTCGTCAACATTTACTAATCGTTTCTCTGTGAATATATTAATTAATGTGCAATAATAAAGTGGCAAATTTGAATACGTTAAACAAATGCAAATGAAACATAGTTGCTGTTTTGTAACATTAAAGAGGTTGTCCAAGACCTACAATAATTTAGGGGTGGCTCCTCATGGTCTTAAAATTAAAAAACAAAAACAAAAAAACTCCACTCACCTAGTTGGAGTATTCTAGTTCCAACAGTCATCTGGTTGCAATATCCAGGTCCTCACACATGGCACCAATGACACCATTGATTGGTTAGAAGTGTAGATGTAGATGGCACTTCAAGTTTCTTGTCTGGCAGGGACAGGAGCTGCCACACTGGAGCCAGGGGAAATCCAACCAGGTGAGTGGTGTTTTCTTTTAATTGTGAAACCATGACAACCCTTAAACATATAACTCCATCCATAACTAACAATTTGGCAGTAAATCAAATCTGTCATAGTCATAGGGTATAAAATTGTGGAAATCTGAAATATTTGCTTTGTAGATTGTTTATTATCCTATACAGTATGCAATCAAATATTTACAAAAATTGAGAACCAGGTAGGATTGCGTTTATGGTAGGTCTAATATCTGCCATACACTTTAGATCGCTTTCAGCTGAATTATCTTAACAATGCAAGAAGATATGGACTTTGCTGCAGAAAGATCCCAAGAATAAGAGGTCCCTAGGTTGACTGTGTTAGAGGAGGTCACCTTAGTAGCTTCTGATCAGTAGCAGCTGCACAAGCAAATTTTCCAATACACAGACATTGGATTTAGGACAGAGTCTCTAGGCTATAACAAAGGTGGATAGCTGGATAAGGTACCATGGGGCAAAGCCAAAAAGCTAAATGCATGGCTTAAGTCTTGGTGTAGGGCTAAAGGGTTTGGATTTCTAGAGCTTTGGGACAAATTTTTATTTGGAGTGTAGACTTTATTTGCCAGATAAATTGAACCTGAAAGGAAGGCGGTCTACTGTGTTGGGGAGAGAATTCTAGCACGGACGACTCTTTCTTTTCAGGTGCTCTGTCCCGAGGGTCCACTGTGCTGTGCTAGAATTCTCACCACCAGCACAGTGGACTCCCTTCCTGTCAGGTGCACTGTGCTAGAATTAGTGGACCCCTAGCACGGTGCACCTAAAAGGAAGGGGGTCCACTGTGCTGGGGGAGAGAATTCTGGTGTGGGTAGAGGATTACTGAAACTAGGATGGGGGAGGAGGGAGCAGTAAATTAAATAGTAGGTGAATGGAGAAAAGGATTATGTGGTCTTATTAGGGCAGTGGACAAGGAGATCCACATGTTACAAACATCGAAGATCAACAAAATTGAACAAAATTACCCAAAGACCAAAGGTGTACATAGTCTTTAATCTTAAAGTGTAACTGTTGTTTCAAAGCTAATTTCAACAGCAGTTGTGCATCAAAGTAAGGGTTAAAGTATTGCCATTAAAGATAATTTAGGAGAATTATCGTCAATCTGTACAAAGAGGAACAAATATAATTGTTGTCACATATTAAGATCAACATTGGAATCCAACCCAATGTTGTAAAAGCATAAAAGAGCAATGTAGTCTTACCACCTCCTGTGTTACAATCAGATGTACCTTGGCTCAATCTGGATATTGATAAGGTTCCTAAGGAATTGGACAAACATGTCCTAACAGTAGGGCCTCTCTGTCCCTGACAGAACACATACCCTAAAAAGTGTCACCCCGTCTAGAACCTGTACATAACCTACACATCCTATAATGTCTTAGTGTCCCATTTTTTTAAGGCAGGTGCTCTATGATAGTCTATCAGGGACAGTGTGGCCACCTTAAAACTAGTGCTTCTAAATCTTGTCTATTCCTCAGGAACCCTATCAACATCTGGACCGAGCCAAGAGACATCTGATTGTAACACAGGTGGTGGTAAGACTACATTGGTCTTTTATACTTTTACCGCCTTCAGTTGGATGCTGCTGTGGCCCCTAATATTTGACAGCATTTATGTTTATTCCACTTTGTACAGGTTTAGGATAGATACCTGAAGCATATTTATCATTCTCCTAAATTATCTTTGAATGAGTTTTATCAGTTTCACTGTCATTTTGGTTTATTTTTAATATAGTATAGGGACTGTATTAAACAATTTTGTAATATACTTTATTATTAGGTAAAAATATCTCTTTGTACTAGAAAACAGGGTGTCAAGTCTTATCAAAGGAGATTCTGTCTTCAGATTTCAGCATTTTACGGAGCGCTGAAGACACCTGTGTAACATAAAGACGTTTCCAGCCTGCCTCTTGTTACTATGTTACTCCATTAGTCCCTGACTGTGTATATGTGCCATAACTATCACTGCCCATCACCCTGCCTGACTTTTTACACATCTTGTTAGGCATCTTCATCGCTTAATAAAACACTAAAGACAAACTCTCTGTAGCAACGCTCAGTTAGAGTTTTCCTAAGAAGACTTTAAAGGGATTCTGTCACCACCATTTTGCATATTAAGTTATTTATACCACTGGATTTCTCTTATCATAAGGATCCCCAAATGGTTATTGTTATAGGGCCCAGATGAAGATTTGTGGTGTAAAAATCCTTTTTTATCTACTGTCAATCACTTACATTAAGGGGCCCAAGGGGAGGTGACCATGTTTGCTGGAGCCCGGGCTCGGCGATTCCGTTGGAGCCCCGGACCGCCCACCTAATTAATATTCACTTCACTCAGTGAAGCTCCGACGCGGCAATTGATGTACTGCGCCTGCGCAGCCCCGGACCGCACAGCTAATTAATATTCACTTCACTGAGTCAGTGAAGCTCCGACGGCGGCTGTAATCCCGCGCAGGCGCAGTGCCGCGTCGGAGCTTCACTGACTCAGTGAAGTGAATATTAATTAGCTGTGCGGTCCTGGGCTGCGCAGGCGCAGTACATCAATTGCCGCGTCGGAGCTTCACTCAGTGAAGTGAATATTAATTAGGTGGGCGGTCCGGGGCTCCAACGGAATCGCTGAGCCCGGGCTCCAGCAAACATGGTCACCTCCCCTTGGGCCCCTTAATGTAAGTGATTGACAGTAGATAAAAAAGGATTTTTACACCACAAATCTTCATCTGGGCCCTATAACAATAACCATTTGGGGATCCTTATGATGCGATAAATCCAGTGGTATAAATAACTTAATATGCAAAATGGTGGTGACAGAATCCCTTTAAAGTGAATACATAATCAAAAGATGACCTATTGTTTAACTCATGTTTTATGTTAAACATTTTTTAGAATTCATTGTGATTTTTTTTTTCATGTCACTATTTAAAATAAATGTATATAATCCTGCAATTTTCACACTGGCCACTTGGCCTAATAATAGGTCATGATTTCCTGTTCTGTACAGGTAACTTTTTTCATCACCACAGTCAAAATTGCAATGAAATGTAACACCAACAGTATGTATAGATAAGGCTACTTTCACACTAGCGTTTTCTTTTTCTGTTATTGAGTTCCGTCATAAGGGCTCAATACCGGAAAAAAACGCTTCAGTTTTGCCCCCATTCATTGTCAATGGGGACAAAACTGAACTGAAGACAACGGAATGTTCCTAAAAGCATTCCGTTCCGTCTTCAGAACGGAGAGAAAACTGCAACATGCTGCGGTTTGCTCTCCGTCCTGGGCATCCCCACCAAGACGGATCCGTCATGACCCCCAATGCAAGTCAATGGGGACGGATCCGTTCAGTGTGACACACTCAGTAAACGGATCCGTCCTCCATTGACTTTCAATGGAGTTCATGACGGATCCGTCCCTAGTACACCACCCATGTCAGACACATACACACAGACATACATACAGACATACACATAGACACATACACAGACATACTTACATGCTCCCAGCAGCTCCGCACATTGCAGGAGGAGGAGGACTGCGCGCAGGAAGATTCTCCCTCCAGCAGAGGGCGCTGTGGGGAATCTTCCTGTGTGCGCGCCATTCTCCTGTGCTGTGCGGAGCATGCTGGGAGCATGTAAGTATGTCTGTGTATGTTTGTGTGTATGTGTGTGTGTGTATGGATGTGTATGTGACACGCGTGGGGCCGGAGCGCTGCCGGATCCGTGCTGCCGCTAATGTGAAAGTGGCCTAACACAGGAGGCACCATTCCCAATAGAAGATATCAAGTTACAGAACATGCTCTCTTGATAATCTAACTGTGTATAGTTGCTGCAGATCACCTGATAAATTAGCAAAACTCTTGATTATCTGGTGAAATGATCTGAGGTGCAGACAACCTAAATCATCATACCTAGGCAGTAGATTGTGCTGCATAAAGAGCACTCTGCTGCCCAGAAACAATGAATATGTATGAGGATGAGTGATGACAGTAGCCATTGCTTGTCCTCATACTGTGGAGGTGATCCGCCTGTGAAGGGTCTCATTCACCCAGGTAATGGTATATCAGTAGTAATAAGTCAGAGCAACTGGACTTGTATTTATTTTCTTAAAGACATTGCACTAGTCATCCCACTAGGGTAGAGGTGATCGCTAAATGCAAATGCAGCAGTTCCTTAAAGGGGTTGTCTCATCTCACCGTTACTAAGGCAAGATGAGACACAGTTCCAACCACCTCCCGGATGGGAAACAGCAGAACGTTCTGGTGCTCTGCTGTTTCATTAGCTCTCTTTGCCTTGCCTGAGAGCTATGTGAACAGTGTAACACAAAAGCTATGCCATTTCTGAGTTAGGGAAACACCATAGCTTGTTGTGATACTCTGTTTCAGTACTTCTCATGCAAGGCAATGAGAGCTGCTAAAACATCAGAGCGCTGGATCTTTCTGCTGTTTCCCGGCCAGAAGACAACCCCTTTAACATATTTTAGGCCAAGTGGCCAATGTGAAAACTGCAGGAATATATAGAATTATTTTTAATATAGATAGTGACATGGAAAAGTAAAAAAAAATTTAAAAAAATCACCAAAAATTAAAAAAAAATATACGTTTAACATGAAAAAGTTATTTAAAAATAGGTCAATTTCTGATGATAGATTCCTTTTAAACAGAATTAAAATCTCCTGTGCTGCTGGAGGATGAGCCTAATTTATAATAATAATATATGTAGGCTCATAAATTAGGCTCATCTTCCGGCAGTCTCTGTGCCAGAGTGAAGTCTATGACAACTCGGAGCTTCCGTAGATTTCTGTCTTCATTTGTGTCTGAAAACAGACGCAAATGAAGATAAATGTGGCGGATCTGCTGGTCCGGCCCAGTCCCCACCCCTGAGACACCCTTTTCAGAAAGTGGTGGGGGCGGCACAGAAACACCACTTGTCTCAGGTGATGTTTAAAAAGTCGCAAACACAAGGTTTTTTTGACTTCTACCCCAAAAATAAGGAGCAGGAATATGATAAATTTCACCCTTATGTTTTGTCATCCACATGGTAAATGAGATTTAATGTCGATGAATATAAAGTTATGCATCTGGGTGCAAATAGTTTACATGCATCATATGTTCTAGGGGAATCACTTTTAGGCCTCGTCCACATTTTCGTTTTTCACTGACGTGTGCTGTCCGCATTTTTCACGGACAGCACATGTACCCATTGATTTAAATGTATCCGTTCACATTTCAGCATTTTTCTACTGACCGTGGGTCAATTATTTTTCAGCTGAGCAACGTCAGTGAATTACGGATGCCACACAGATGGTAAAAACGGACACACGGACCAACCACGGATCCTTCACGGACAGCTTCACGGATGAAACACGTACGCTTTTTTTCACGGATGTGTCACTGACACGGAAATGTGGACAAGGCCTTAGGGATGGATTTGGCAGTACTGTATGTCGTGGACTAAATAACTGCATGTAATGTCAATCATCTGCTTCTAAGGCCAGCAGAATACTATTATTTTTATTTTCCTCACTTATATACACAGAATACTGTCATGTATTAAAAGAGGCATGGACTCACATGACAGGGATGTACACTAATATTGCAACTTCACAATGCTTTGGTGCGGCCTCATCTGGAATGTACAGTTCAGTTCTAGGAATAAAATTCCAAAAGAAAAAGGGATTGCACATCCACATGCTATGCACTGATGGTTCATTGCTTCTCAACATAATTTAAATAATTAATTGTATACAATTACAATGAAAGGTGGAATCTGATTGGTTGCTATGGGCAACTAAGTCAGTTTTACTTTACACCAGATTGATATGTATGAGGCCATTTCTATATGTTTTGATCAAAATGCTTAAGCCCACTCACCATATCAAGGTTTCCTCTTTTGAGTGGGTGGCCACCACCAGGCGGTCCAACAGCACCCCTGCTGCCAGACTAAGCACCCTTGGCACAGGTCCCCACCAACCCACAGGCACAATCCCATTGCAACAACAGCAACCATGCAGCATTGCACCATTTGAACAGATGTCAAAAGCTCACCCTTTCACATGGTCTTGGCACTGGTTCATAAAGAGGATGCACTGGAGCTGTCAGAAGACACTACTAGGTAATGTATGATAAGATGTGATACTAGTAGAAGGGAAATCTATAAAAATATCATCAAGAGCTCTTCAGATGTGCTGAAAATAAATGTGCTAGTCTGTTACATCTGCAGCAGTACACTACTTGTACTGCTGCCCCCTTAAAGATGAAGCCTATTTCGGCCTTATGCACGAAGCGCCATTTTTATATGTGAAAAATTTGTCATTTTATGTGGTAATAACTTTATAACACCTCTACATTCTGACATTTTTCATGAAATATTGTACTTATTTTTATTTTCTCTTTATTGAAAAAAAATCTACAGTGTTACATTACCCTTATCAACCATCCTACCCTCCCTCTGTTAGCGGGGACAAAAGATAAAAAGAAAAGAAATTACCCCAGTATTTCTATTTATCATCCAGATTCATTAGGTTTATAATAAACCATTTCATACTTCATGATGATTTTAACTGTTCTTTCCCATTCCATGACTGATGGAATTTGATTTAACATCCATTTTCTAAGTAAAACTAATCTAGCAACAAACAAAGTCCTACTAACCACATATTACTGTTTTTTATTTTGCATACCAACTCAAATGTGCAATTCAAAACACTGAGTTTAAGGGAATATTCAGTCCTGTTCGCTTTTCTAGGATCAAGCATATTTCTTGCCAGTATCTACCCTGGCATTTCCACAGCATGTGTAAAAAGTCAAACTCTTGACCAGAACATTTAAAGAGGTTCTCCCATGAATAATTTAAAAAGTGAAAATCACATGCATCCAGAGATCTCCTCATTCATTGCTCTGCTAGATTTACATCATGCTGACAGCTCAAGGGGAGTGTCCTATCTGCTACAGATAAGGGGGGTGTCTCAGCTCTACCTATCATAGCTCAGGAGGCAGTTGAAAGATAAAACTGAGCATGTGCGGCCTTCTCAGTGAGCAGGTCAAAGAAATAAGAAATAAAGTGGCACTATGCAGATACATTTTACTGAATAACTCAGTGACTATGCAAAATTTTTAATTACATGCAATTACAAAAGTATTCAGATCCACGTGCTGGTTTGAAAACTGTAGAATATTTTTCGTAGGACAACCCCTTTAATACATTCTGCCTCTTGCCTTCTACCTATCCTTCTCAATGGAGATGTGCGAACCACTTGAGATTTGCTTCGGGTCCGGTTTGCCGAATTTTTGAAAAATTTCGGTTTGGACCTGTTCTTTGGCAGGTACGTGGCCTCTGCTCTTTATTGCTGCCGCCACCGAGCTTCTCCACTGATGTTGCCTCCTCCTCAGCACCCTGATCTGGCTCCCTGGTCCTGTCCAGCACATAATAGTCATAGGAGTCCTCAACCTCCCTGCCACTTTTATCAGACTGTGAGATATCCTGGTGGGCTTCTGGATGCCCCTCCCCCACTCTGCGTTTCCCCGTCTGACACTGTCACTGCCCCCAATGCCGTGGCTACAGGTACCACTTTTACCACCACCATCAACACAGGTATGCATGGAGTCACCAACCTCCTCCCCAAACTCCTGCTAAGGGCAACTCACACAAGTTGTCAACAGGGAGACTGTCTTCATTATCTGCTGTATGGCATAGTAGGGTTTTCTTACCATAGAAAAGGGGCAGTTAAGACTGAGAACACTCCAACGAATGCCTTCTTTGGGGCTGCAAGGAGGAGGAGCAGAAGAATGCTGTGACCCCTGGCTCCACGGCATGATGTCAGACTCTGAAGTCACCTCTACATCATCCTGCTGCGACTGAGAGGAGGAGTGAGCCATTGAATCCACAATCGTATTCTCTTTCTGCTCAACTATAATGTTATGCCTTTCTGAAGCCAGTAGAGACAACTGCGGCCCAATACTACTACTACTTCTGGCCAGATAGGTACATAGTTAATACGGTTGAAAAAAGACATAAGTCCATCAAGTTCAACCAAGGGATAGGTGGGGACGAGAATCCCAGAAGGAAGTGAAATTCAGTTTTCTACACATTTTCATAAGCATTAATGTCATTTACTTTTAAGAATTCATCTAAACCCTTTTTAAAACTGTTCCTGCCACAGATTCACAGTTCTTACAGTAAAGAAACTTTGACGTTTCTGGAAACTTTACTTTTTCTTCTCCAGGCGGAGGCAGTGACCCCTTGTCTTTTGAGGGCATTATCCATTCATTCATGGAACAGTTTTTCACTGTATTTTTGTATGGCCCATTTATATATTTGTACTGGTTAATCATGTCCCCCCTTAGACGTCTCTTCTCAAGACTAAATAAATGTAATTCTTTTAATCTTTCTTCATAACTAAGACCCTTCATGCCAGGAGTTTAGTCACTCTCCTCTGTACTTTTTCCAATTGTAGAGCATTTCTATGGACTGGTGCCCAGAACTGAACTGCAGTTGGTGCTGCTACTACCCCCTTTCTGGCTCTGGGTCATTCATCTGGAAACACCCCAAAAGGCCCCATTTTGGAAACTATACCTCTCAAGGAACTAAGATAGGGGTGCAGTGACCCAACATGTGTTGGTGTTTCATACTAGAATTTACTACAATTGGGCATGAAAATTGCATTTTAATATAAATATGTAGATTTACAGGAGAGAAAGCACCCCAAAAATGCCATTTCTCCCAAATATGGCAATACCCCATATGTGGTTGTAATCTGCAGTTTAGGCACACAACATGGCTCAGAACGGAAGGAGAGCCATTTGGCTTTTGAAACAAAACAGGCAAAATAATTCCATATTACTGGTAGATCGCATTATCCCCCAAGTTTCCACTGCCTAATAGACAGAATTAGTAAATCTATCCCAGTGTGTTACATAATCATTATCTATATTGAATGTAATGTAAATCCCTAAATGTAAACAAAACATCAATATTAGGCCTATTCTGCCATATAAGCAGGGGTGGGGCCCACTCAAGGTGGACGAGCACCTCTCTCAACTGTATCAGCATCCAAAGGAACCTACAGTATGAAGCCTGTGGTACAGCAGGAAGAAAAAGGCCCCATAGGATGCCAGGCCATGCTGACATTATTATACTGTATATTAGGTGGCACAATTGGGCATTACTATCTCTTAAGAAGCCACAATCGGGCGTTATTATTTATTAACCTATATGCACACCACAACATGTACAGGTAATGTATGGAGAAGGCTGATGAGCTGAGCTCACTGCGTACGCTGGCTATGCAATACAACTAACACTCAGCTGCAATGACTAGGATCTGAGATAACACTGACCCTGGTAATTTAATCCCGTAGATGCATGGGTTGAACTGGACATAGACCCTACAGGTAAATTTTCCAATGGGCCGATGCTCAGAGGGCCGCCCAAGACCTCTTCATGGCCGCCAGTCAGGTACATAGTGATCTGAATTAATGCTGGGAGCATCTGGTACCTGTACACCTCCTTGGCAGAAGAAAGTGCCTTCCTGCTTAAACTGCATTAAACTGTATTGCCTTCCTCAGGACAGTATTAACTCCTACAGCATTTTGTCTTTAGATCTGCTGGAGCAGTATTTTGTGCTGCACTACGGTATTGCTGGCTCCACCTACTTTTATGGGCCCTGCTTTATGGCAATTCGGACCTGCCTACAGCATGAGGCCACTTTTAGTTTTTTTATTCTAGGGCTACTTTAAATTGTCAGTCTGCCAATGATGACTGTGGTATCTGGGCTGGGGAGGGGACGATCAGTTGCTACGGCAGCCTGTAGGCTTGCCATAGCAAACTGTCTGTTAAAAACTGCCTGTTAAGCCCTGCCTTCAATAAACAATACAAAGGACACACAATATTAAACATTCAAATCACCCTATTTCCCAATTTTACATATAACAGTAAATAAACAATAAAAAATAAACATAATTGGTATTGTTGTATTGTTGGTATACTAGACTATTAAAAATTATTACAATATTTATTGTACCCATTAACATAGTAACATAGTTTATAAGGCCGAAAAAAGACATCTGTCCATCCAGTTCGGCCTGTTTTCCTACAAGTTGATCCAGAGGAAGGCAAAAATCCCCTGTGATGTAGAAGCCAATGTTCCTCACTTTAGGGGAAAAAATTCCTTCCCGACTCCAATCAGGCAATCAGAATTACTCCCTGGATCAATGACCCATCTCTAGTAACTATAACCTGTAATATTATTACACTACAGAAATACATCCAGGCCCCTCTTGAACTCTTTTAGTGAACTTACCATCACCACCTCCCCAGGCAGAGAGTTCCAAAGTCTCACTGCTCTTACCGTAAAGAATCCTCTTCTATGTTTGTGCACAAACCTTCTTTCCTCCAGGCGCAGAGGATGTCCCCTCGTCACAGTCCTGGGGATAAATAGATCATGGGAGAGATCTCTGTACTGACCCCTGATATATTTATACATAGTTATTAGATCTCCCCTCAGTCGTCTTTTTTCTAAAGTAAATAACCCTAATTTTGATAATCTTTCTGGGTACTGTAGTCCACCCATTCCAGTTATTACTTTAGTTGCCCTCCTCTGAACCCTCTCCAGCTCTGCTATGTCTGCCTTGTTCAGAAAGAAATGGGCGAATTACTGCTTTTTGGCCTTACCCCACAAAAAATGTAATGAAAAAAAGATCAAAAAGTTGTATGTACCTTAAAATATCAATAAAAAGTAGAGTTCATCCTACAAAAAATAAGCCCTCTGTAGATGGAAATATAAAAATGTAATTTTTAAAAAGTAGTATGTGTCCAAATACTTTCTTGTCCCTGAGGGAAGGATGCCTGAGCTTTAGGTTCCTAGTGTCTAGTTTGCAGGAAAGGTGTTAATCTCTGACTAGCCATGCACCATACTCCTGTCTGACAACTGACTTCTAGCGCCTGCCCTGACCTTATCCTGTGTCTTGCATTGTCCTATTGCTGCCTTCCCTGACCTCGAACTTGTCTCACTAATATGCTTGTATGCTGCCTGCCTTGACCTAGGCTTGTCTCCAGACTATGCATATTGCCTGACCCCTCAGTGTTTTGCACTGGTGTCAACCCACAACCACACTGGCACTATTCAAAATTTATCAGCTTGTTGGTTCCCTCATAGCGAAGTCCAGATCTCTGTATGAACATTAAAAGTGTTGGAGATACAACATCTTACAGCTTAGTCTATTGCTATAGTGACTTCTGCTGGATTGACTGCAGTTTATCGTTGTGACACTAGTTGTCGCTGTTACTAATGCTGACTTGTAGTGTAGTCACTTGCATTTTCTATGGTATGTTGTATTTCCTGTACATTGAAGTGAACCTTACTGATTTCTTTTTCCTGTCTGTGCCATTCACCATGTAAGGTGACCTTCAGTTATTGCATGCACGTTCCAATTAACCCAGTTCCTGTTTCTCCACAATGTCTGATTTAAACGGACTCTGCTGCACCCAGCAATCATATTCTGCAACAGGTTATGGGCCCAGGGACCCGATAAAGCCCAGTGACCAGGCGAGGCCCAGGCAGAACTAAGCCCCAAATGGGAGACAGTGTGGCCGATGTGGAGACCAACATAAGGAAGCTTTCCAGAGACATCTCCTGTAGACAAGTAAGACTGTTCATATATGAAGGAGGGAGAATGGCTGGAAACTCAGAGGTTAAACTCTCAGTGGCCAAGCTGAACAATGACAATTATCAGCTATGGACGTTTAAAGTGGAAATGCTATTATCCAGAGATGACTTGTGGGAGGTTACCACTAAAGAGAGGCCGCAGAACAATGATCAGGACTGGGACAAGAAAAACAGACAGGCACGGGCCACCACAAGCTTACTAGTGGAGGATGATCAGCTTATTCACATACGCTTTGAGGGCACAGTGTGGGACGTACTGAAAAGACTGCATGAAAGATCCAGTTTATATAGCAAATTGTTTCTGCTGCTGAAACTTTACAAAATGAGGCTTAGAAGAGAACAGGGCATGCAGGAGTATATAAATGCCATGCTGGAAGTGATTGCACAACTAAGATCAATAGGGGAGAATATAACTGCAGTCACGCTGCAGCTATGTTGTTGTGCAGTTTGCCCAACACATATACTGCACTGCACTGATCAATGCGCTGTGGACACGGCCTGAGACAAATCTGACACTAGCATTTGTTAAAACCAGGCTCATAGATGAGTATCAGAGAAGAAAGGAATTAGTGCATGACTCCACAGAAACCGACACCAGAACCGCTCTTAAAGCTACAGACGCAAGGTTACACAGGAAGGAGACCAGGGCGTGTTTTAGATGCCACAAACAGGGACACATAAAGAAAGAATGTACTATATGGAAAGCAGAGCAAATGAGACAGCGTCCCTCTTATACTAAACAAAAGGTCAAAGCCACAATCTCTGATCCATGGGAAGGAAACTGGAATGCCACATTTAAAGTGACAGGCATCCATAAATATCAAGGCTGATGCATCGAGTCGGGGGCAACCAGTCACATGATGAGTGATAGAAGTTTTTTCACAGAACTTGATCTGAATAACAAAGAAACTATTTACCTTGCAGATGGAAGTAAAATACATGCAGAAGGATATGGGCATGGAACCTTTGTCTGCCCTGATGATGTTATGCTGGATTGACTGCAGTTTATCGTTGTGATACTAGTTGTCGCTGTTACTAATGCTCACTTGTAGTCTAGTCACTTGCATTTTCTATGGTATGTTGTATTTCCTGTACATTGAAGTGAACCTTACTGATTTCTTTTTCCTGTCTATGCCATTCACCATGTAAGGTGACCTTCAGTTATTGCAGGCACTTTCCAATAAACCCAGTTCCTGTTACTCCACAATGTCTGATTTAAACTGACTCTGCTGCACCCAGCAACCATACTCTGCAACACAAAGGTGAATACCTGGGGAATGCCAGGATAATGTCCTGAAAGCTAACCCTAAGCCAAACTGGTTGGTTGGCACGGTGGGTCCACAGCCACTGACCATAACAATTATTATAGATAAAAAGGGTTGTCAAGCTTTTTATAAGCTTTGAACTCTCCTCCTTCCTGGCTGGACAAGTGGAGACAAAAATACAAACCTGTTACCCACTGCTTAGTTCTCGCTCCTTCAGTTCACCACTCTCTTTTACTGTACTGCATTTACTGATATGTTCTGCAGGGTGCCTGTGTCACATGACTATCTAACATGAATATGACCACGGTATGTGGATAATTCTGGTCTTTCTTCAGTGTTTTGATTTAGTAACTATGATAATATTATTCAGTCACTATTTAGCGTCATTGGAAGTGGTCATTGTGTGACATTAACTGAGTTCTGAGCCCATTAGACATATTATTCCCACCCCCACCCGGCTGAACTCCTAGGTACGCCTTTGCTCAAGAGCCTAAATGTTTTTCATTACTATATTGTTTGATGCTGTTAGCTGCCGCAGTAGCTATGCCCCATTCCATGGCCTATTCCCCAGTGCCCTATGACCTGCATTCTAGACAGTATTGGATTTAGTGTTACCTTAATTGTATTTTTATATCTTGGAGAAGAGTATGTTTAGAATATATATATATATATATATATATATATATATATATATATACACATATATATACTCCTCTCTAATTGATGTACAAATATAATAATTGACATATCTAGTATATCTATTGGAGTGTAGTACAAGGTGTGGTTTCCCTGCAAGTATGTTGCTAAAAGTAAAACATATTATAATTTTATTAAGAAATAAACATTCTGAGACATTTCAAACCAAGGAACACTGCCTGTGGTCTTCAAAAGAAGACATAGGAAATAGACGGATCTGAATCCCACAACAGGGTTTCTGTAACACAAACAACCTATTTATTTGCTGTCTTGTAGTGATCGGCCTATGTATTTGAGAGTTATTGAAAAAGGATGGGACTGCAGGTACTGGAGGCCATTCATTTTGACAAGCAGATGGGTTGGCAGTCAGGAGAAAAAGCTCAGAGGACCTGATAAAAGATACTCTAGCAACATCTGGACATCCCAAGAAGCTAATAACAGCAAAATAAATCATGTCCCTCTGATAGAGAATGTTTATCATTCCCTGAAAGATCCACATCAGCAACTGAGATTTGGAGACATTGGATATCAGAGCACAGCCTGCAGTAATTTGTTGCATTTTGCTCCAGATAAGGACAAATTCTTCATTCAAATGAGAGTCATTTGTCTTGCCACCAACTCCTTGCTAGTCCTCAAAGCCTTACTTCCAGCTGCTTGTTTATGTACAATCAGAACGGGTAATTGTTCTGAAGAACAGACGCTTGTAAGGATTACCATGGAATAACATGGGGTTTATTTGATTTGTTGCATTTTCTCTTGCCATATCGTAACGGTTATTCATTCTATGGGTTATTTAAAACTTTCCTCAGCTTGTGTTCTAACTCAGTTAAGCAATGGGCTTTTACATATTTCTTGATTAGCCATTATTTCAGTATAGTATGTGTTTTCTTATCATCATTTGTAGTTTTTCTTTATCGAAAATCAGAAATTTCAAAGTTATGTGCAGGGAATTTCTATACCCCAATCCTCTTGTTATGGAGTTCTTAGGGTTTATTTCAATATTCTGATTATTTTCCTTCACATTGGAGGGCTAATGAACAATAGCTTACCTATAACCTATTATGGTCATATATCTGGAGACATTGAGCAGCTGTAAACCAAAATGTACCACTGGTATTAGGTGAAGCCACTCTACGTAACTTCCCACTCATGATGATTGAGGGTTAACCTCAAGAGAGAGTAGAAGTACTGATACCTTAAACTGATTTATTGTACAAGGTTTATTGGACAAATTTTTTAAAAGTACATTTTTTTTTTAGTGAAGGCAATTATAGACATTGTCTAAATGGTCAAATTTGAAGATCATTGTCCCTATAGAACCAGATATTTCCTAGACATTCACTTATAACTGCTGGTTTTATATAGGTCAGTTTTTTATACATATAGACAGCTAAATAAATTCTCCACCTAACAAATGGCACCACATATCTAAAACCCCTAGACTTCTCTTCTAATTATCAGTTGGAGCGACAGATTAGAGTTCAGGAATACCTTTTCCATTCCTTATTTTAACAGGTAAAAAGGTGACAAAAAATTGATAGATATTAGCTTGTTCACAACTGTTCCATTGGGTGCCTCCATCACAGATTATGCCAAAAAGAGTGGACAAAAAAGTCCTGCATGCAGAACTTTTCTTCTGCTACAAAAGAATTCTGAAAAAAAAAACTTTTTCAAAAATTTGATTCAGTTGGTTCTCTGAATTTTCCGAAAAGATTTGGTTCGATCCGAAATATCACATGTCTGTAAGTTTAATTTCCGAGTCCCAGTCTCAGTCCCAGTGTGCAAATATCACATGTCTGTAAGTTTAATTTCCAAATCACAATCCCAGTGAGCAAATGCATACCTCCCAACTTTGTAAACAGAGAAAGAGGGAGAAATTGTGCGGCAAATTGCGCCCCAGTAAATGGGATCAGCAGTGAAACAATACAATAGCAATGATAAAAATGAATGATAAATAAATTTTTCAAAAAAAGCTGACGGCGAAATGCGCGTCGGGGTGGTGATTGGTGTGGAGTATCCTGTGGCGTTTGTCAGGGGGTCAGTATTGTGATCTTTAATTGCTGTATTACATTCATTTTTATCATTGCTATTGTATTGTTTCACTGCTGATCCCATTTACTTATGCACTTGCATTTTATACTGCCAGGTTGATACCCCACCTTTTCTAGTATATTTTAATTGTTTTTATACTGTGTGTTGCTAATCATACAATTTGTGATAATGAATAAAAGGATTTTCATTATATCAAGTGTGCAATTTTCTGGTTGTAGTACAATCCATAGATATATTGGTTTCATATGCGGTGTTTATATGGGTTGTTGTTACCTTGGGAAGTAGTATTGGTGTATAAATACATCTTCTTCTGTAGTCTGGAGGGGGCGGAGCCAAGGCTGACTGAAGGTGTGGAGACCGGCAGGGAGCTACGTGGAGCCTGCAGGGGAATACGGGAGGGAGAGTGGATTTAGCAGCGAGCCAATGCAGGCTCAATGCTTCATCACCATACAGGCAACTGTCTCTGCGTCCTATGGACGCAGGGACAGCTGCCAGAGACCGGGGCATACCTCCCCCGTACCGGGACAGTGGGACAGCCGCTGCAATCCGGGACAGTCCCGCTGGATCCAGGACAGTTGGGAGGTATGCAAATATCACATGTCAGTAAGTACAATTTCCTTGTCACCAAAATCTCAAATGTCTGTAAGTTTAATTTCTGAGTCAGAGGCCCACCGAGCAAATATCAAATGTCTGTAAGTACAATTTCCGAGTCACAGGCCCAGTGAGCAAATATAACATGTCTGTAAGTTTAATTTCCCAGTCCCAGTCCCAGTGAGCAAATATCACGTCAGTAAGTACAATTTCCATGTCACCAAAATCTCAAATGTCTGTAAGTTTAATTTCCGAGTCAGAGGCCCACCGAGAAAATATCAAATGTCTGTAAGTTTAATTTCCGAGTCACAGGCCAACTGAGCAAATATCAGATGTCTGTAAGTACAATTTCTGAGTCACAGGCCCAGTGAGCAAATATCAAATGTCAGTAAGTATAATTTCCATGTCACCAAAATCTCAAATGTCTGTAAGTACAATTTCCGAGTCACAGGCCCACCGAGCAAATATCACATGTCAGTAAGTACAATTTCGAGGCAACAGATTAGTACGACGACATTATGGAGGCAGTATTAGTAGTAGTTGCAGCAACAGCAACACGGACAGACTTCAGAATGGTACGATGACATTATGGAGGCAGTAGCAGCATCAGCAGACTATAGAGTGGCACGGCGGCAGTGTGGGGAGGTGGGTGGCAATAACACTACGCGCTAATGATGGTGTGTGTAAGAAGGAGCATCAGATGTGTGGCACCAGGTGGGTGGCAGCATCAGAGTATTTGGTGAGGCAGGTAGCCAGAAGAAACAGTCAAAAAACAGCATGAATTATCTAATCTGACGCATCAGGCGTTGGTGGTTGGAAATCCTGGCTGATCCACTCCTGATTCATCTTGACAAAGGTGAGTCTCTCCACATTTTGCGTGGACAGGCGAGTTCTCCTTGGTGTAACTATGGCCCCTGCTGCACTAAACACCCGCTCTGATGCCACACTACTGGCCGGGCAGGATAGCTTTTCCAGAGCAAACTCGGCCAATTGCTGCCACAAATCTAGTTTGGCTGCCCAGTAGCCCAGCGGATCTTCTATGACGGGTGGCAGGGTACTGACCAAGTATGCCACCACCTGCTGTTTCAGGTCCTCCTCCAGGTCTAGCTAATGCTGCTGGTGAGTAGTTTCTTCACTATGCGGGTGAAGAAAGCTGCTCATCAGCGACTCTAGACTCAGGCTGCTGCTGATGGAGCTGGTACTGCTACTGCCACCCCTACCCCCCCCCCTCAGCAGCCACGGCAGTGGAACGTGAGCGCAGAGGGCCCCCCGGTCAGACCTGCGAGAGGAAGGACGATGGCACAGATAGGCAGCAGCTAACTGACTACATAAGATGTCTCTATAGTAGTTCAGTTTGTCCTCCCTCTTGGCGGGTGTAAAAAAGGCCCCCATTTTGGACCGGTAGCGAGGGTCTAATAGGGTGGAGAGCCAGTAGTCATCCCTCTGCCGAATGGTGTCAATTGGGCTGTCACTACCTAAGCAAGTGAGCATGCATCGGGCCATTTGTGCAAGTGACTCAGAGGGACTCCCTGCCTCCATCTTCACTGCATACTGCCACGGTGTGTCTGGGTCCTCTGCCTCCTCTTCCTCATCGCTCCGTAGCTCCGCTGGCTGCTCCTGCTCCTCCTGCTCCTCCTCTCCTGTCACCTGGGCAGAGAAACTACCCATTTCTCTAGGCATTCTTTGTGCTCCAATGTCCTTCTCTTCCAGTTCAACCCCCACAGGGTTCATGTGCCTGTGAGATGTAGTCGCCATATCTCCTTTCTCCTGTCCCCTGACCCAGATTGAACAGCATCTTTTCCAGGATATGAATGAGTGGAATGACGTTGTTCATCCCGTAGTCCTGGCGACTGACAAATAAAGTGGCCTCCTCAAAGGGCACGAGCAACCGACAGGTGTCACGCATGGGCTCCCACTGGCTGACATCGAAGTTACACAGGGGAGTATCTCTGTCGGCTTGGATCATTAAGAAATCGTTTATGGCCTTTCTCTGTTCGTACAGTCGGTCCAACATATGGAGGGTGGAATTCCAACGGGTGGAAACGTCACATATCAGCCTATGTTGGGGGAAGCCGCTCTGCCGCTGCAGCTCAAGGAGGGTGTGCTTGGCATTGTAGGAGTGGCTGAAGTGCATGCAAAGTTTCCGGCCTATTTTTAGGATGTTTTGCAGATGGGTAGAAGACTTTAGGAAGGTTCAGAGTCCACCACTTGGGAAGAGAGGGACTGTAGCACCAGCAACTTGGCCAGGACCACATTCAACTTCTGCGCCGTTGGATGTATACACGCATACTGCTGTCTCTTGGCAATGGCTTCGCTGATCGATTGCTGACGGAATGACTGACGAGGAGGAGGAGCAGGAGCCACAGATGATGGGAAGGACAGATAGCTCCCTTTGGCTGAGATGGTGGAGCCTTGACTGCCTGAAATCTGTTGGGCACTACTGGTTGATGCTGTGGATGCTGCTGCTGCAGGCTGGACCACCGCACTGGAGCCACGGTTCTCCCAGGCCACTTTATGGTGACGCTGCATATGTTGATGCAGGGCCTTGGTGCCAACATTGGCACCCTGGCCACGCTTCACCTTCTGCCCACAGATTCTACAAATAGCTAGGTTCACTTCACCCGGCGGCTTAACGAAAAACTGCCACACCGCCGAGTACGTGAATTTACCCCCAACTCTCCTCACTGACTGGCTACTACCGCCACTGCCTCCTTGAACCGCTGCACCACTACTTTCCGGCCTGGTAGGCTCCTACGAAGCGGGTGGTCTACCTCGGGCACGTTTGGCTTCCAACCTCCCACTGCTGCCACCCTGCTGACTCCCGGCAACGCTAGCGACCTGCTGGCTCCATCGCTGCCTCACGAGCAAGTTGCCACCCTCTTCTCCTGATGTTGATGAAGGCCCTAATTCATCCGGCTCCCAAGTGCAATCAGCTTCATCATCATCCAGTAGTGTCTACACGTCGCTAATGTCCTCCTTGACTCTCTGTGAGTCAGGAGCTTGACCACGCGCAACCCTAGCTCCCACGCCACTCTCCTCATCACTAATTGCCTGCCTAACTAAGGAAGCTGCGGATGACTCATCCACATCTTGGCTACCCAGTAGCTGCTGACTGTCCTCTAGTAGCTGCTAACCCTCCTCCAGTAGCTCGTCCTCGCTGTAAAGTGGAGCTGAGCCCACAGCATATATTACTTCTCTGGGTGAGGGAACAGAAAAGGACAGAGGCAGGTTGAGGACAGGCGAGCGCACAGGGCCTGCTCCCGGGCCATGCCAACTAAGGGTTGTGTCTGACGAACCCACTGATTCTTGACTGGGGCTCTCTGAAGTCATTTGGGACCACTGGGTTGCTGGTCAAGACCCAACCGCTAGATGACACCGGGAGCTCTGGCCTTTCAATGTTACCCCTGCTGCCACGCCCCCTTACTCTGCTGCAACCTGTGCCTACACCAGAAACATTTAGGCCTCTGCCACTCCCCTGTGCAGGGTCTGTCACTTCTCTGCCTGACATGCTGTTTGATCAAATAAATAATTAAAAAGGAAATTAAAACACGCTACAAAGGGCTGTACTTCTCCCACTTCAACACGGAGCGAATAATACGTAGCCTTTAAAATATAGAACTTTGGCGCTGTATGCCTAGTAAATTATTTTTTAACAATAAAACACGCTACAAAGGGCTGCCATTTTCCCACTTCGCCACAGCTAATAAGCTCCAACAGTAAAACAGCAAAAAAATGCTGTACCAAATGTAACTACAGCGTACAATGGTTAACAAAACCTCAATAACCAGACTACTGGCGGGGCAGGACAGCTTTTCCAGAGCAAACTCCGCCAATTGCGGCCCCAAATCTAGTTTGGCTGCCCATTAGTCCGGCGGAACTTCGATGACTGGTGGCAAGGTGCTGATGTCATGCTGCTGCTGCTGCCACCATGTTAATGTGGCTGGGGGTGTCTGATGTCCTTTGCGACAAAGTCGAAGACCGAGTCAAGCACCCAAGAACCGCTGGGTTTCTGTTCAAGACACGACCTCTCGATAACACCGGGAACTCAGGCCTCTCAAAGTGACCCCTGCTGCCACACCCCCTTACTCTGCTGCGTCCTGCGCCAGAAACATTTAGGCCTCTGCCACTCCTCTGTGCAGAGTCTGTAACTTCTCTGTCTGACATGCTGTTAGATCAAATAAATAAATAAATAAAAAGGAAATTAAAACAAGCTACAAAGGGCTGTAATTCTCCCACTTCAACACTGAGCGAATAATACGTTTTTCTGCAACACTAATAGCTGGTAGAACACTTTACTAGAACTTTGGCGCTGTATGCCTAGTAAAACTCTTTTTCTTGAGAATAATGCACGCTACAACGGGCTGTAATTGTCTCACTTCAACACGGAGCGAATAATACGTTTTTTAAAACACTAATAGCTGGTAGAACACTTTACTAGATAGATCTTTGGCACTGTACGCCTAGTAAAACTCTTTTTCTTGAGAATAATACATGCTACAACAGGCTGTAATTGTCTCACTTTAACACGGAGCAAATAATAGGTTTTTTGGGCAACAACAATAAATGCCAGTAGCTTTTAAAATACAGAACTTTGGCGCTGTACGCCTACTAAAACTCTTTTTCTTGAGAATAATACACGCTACAAAGGGCTGCCTTTGTCCCACTTCAACACAGCTAATAAGCCCCAACACTAAAACCACAAAAAAGTGCTGTACTAAATGTAACTACAGCGCACAAGGCTAACAAAACCCCAATAACCAGAATTACAGAGGCAAACCTGACATGTGCAGCTGTAGCATGGCTATTTTGAATCCCAGTCACTGAAACCAAGGTGTAATACGATTTTTCCTATTAACCTGTGATTGCACTTCTTTCCAGATTTCACACTGTCTCATAACACCCCAATAGAAGAATGTTCTGCTTCAATACTTCAATTTCTATGCTTTCCCTACACTTCTATTCTGCAATTTGTACTTTTCAAGAGGTTTTGTAACACTTGCCCTAGCGCCTGCAAACGTCTCTCCCTGCACTAAGTTCATTGTACTGTCTCAAAACACCCCAATAGAAGCCTGTTCTGCTTCAATACTTAAATTCCTATGCTTTCCCTACACTTCTATTCAGCAATTTGTACTTTTGAGGAGGTTTTCTATCAGTTTCTCTAGCGCCTTCAAATGTCTCTCCTTGCACTGAGTTCACTGGAAAATGGCTGAATCCAAGACGGCTGAGGCTATTTATTGGGCTGTGACATCACAGGGCTGGCTGGCTGCTGATTGGCTGCATGCATGGCATTGTGGGTGATCCCTCCCTCCCTCATGTTCCTTTCTCCATGTCCAAACACGTGCAGCCGCCATTTTAGTGAAAAAAAAAAAGATTTGTCACCATGAATCATCAGGAAATTGTAAATCGGTGCGAATCGAATAATTCCTGAAATTCAGATCGAATTCCACTTCATCCGATTTGATTCGCTCATCTCTAATTATAATCAATCTCAGGAATAAAAATGTAGTACCTTTTCTAATCCTGGGGATCCCATTTAAACTTGTACTCAATCAGCAGTATAGAGGGATCAGTATCTTTCCTCACTTTTACACATTCCTATTGTATTAGAGTTTCTAACAAGAATAAGCAGTCACTGGTTTGGGAAGTGAATTGACATTTTCTTAAATAAACATGCTATTTTAGACTGTGTTCCTCCAGCTCAAGTCACATTCAGCTACTTAAACATGTACTCCACTTGCTCAGTTGAAATTTGGCTACTTCAGGTTTGCTCTATGGGATCAGTTAATGTTCAGCTACTTTAGTGTGTGCTCTACCAGTTCAATTGACATGTGTGGAACCACAGTGTTATCCAACAGATTTGACTTTGGGCTAATCCTGAGGGAATTATCTTGGAGTTCCCTGGTATTCACCCTTTAAACCTACAGTATATACAGGGATAAGGACTTTGCAGCAAGGGCTGCTACCTACTGAAGTAGTCTCTCTGTGGGGCACCAAGGGATCAATCAAAATTATAGTCAGGCACAAGCCAAGGTCAGGGAAGATGGAATGATTGCAACATGGGAAATTGGTCCATGGACATGGAAGGCAGTGCAGCATCAATACAGTGGTCAGGTACAGGTCAAGTCAGACAGCAGAGGGTCAGAGGACAGTAAACGAGAAGAGTTCGGTACATGAGTAGACCACAGGATACAGCAAATAAAACATGAATTTAGCATGCAAAAGAATCTAATTGCTCAGACACCTTCCCACCGGGGAAGGTCCCTAAAGTACCCCAGGGCTAGCAGCCATTGAAGATTAGGGTGCATGCGCTGGCCCTTTAACAACTACATGGAGCTTACATACTCACCCTATGGGCAAAGGAGGAGAGGCTAAGCCAGCAAGCAGTTCGCAGCTTGCGTGTATAGTCAGAGAGGATCTGGAGGCCAAACAGCCGCCACTGTAGCACTGGCTTTGTATAATTTAACTGTATGTAATGCTTTAACTGTAAGTAGTAAATTCACAACAAACCCTAGGTAGGGAGGTGCCATGGATGGTGTCCCTATTGGTGTGAAATGCTACTTAGGAAGGTTGTCCATGCTAGTTATGGCCAGTATCCACACCAATAAGGGACATTATCCATGTTGCCTCCATACCTGAGAATTTGGGTTTGTTGTGTAGACAGTTAAAGTTTATTAAGTGCAGTTAACCCCTTGAAGACACAGCCATTTTTCACCTGAAGGACAAGGCCATTTTTGCAAATCAACATCGACATGTGTTAATTTATGTGGTAATAACTAGTGATGATCGAGCACCGCAATGCTCGGGTGCTCTGGCTGAACACTAGGTGGTGCTCAGGTGCTCGACCGAGCACCCAAGTATAATGGAAGTCAATGGGAGAAAACCAATCATCCCCTGCTCTGCAGAAGGGAGGGTGTCTGGTTCATAGGGAAACATCAGAAAATGGTGGAAACACCACAGAAATGGTTAGGGAACAGCATGGGGAGGATGTCTGGATGCATCTTGGACTCCAAAGTCGCTGTTATTCACAATGATGTCCGACTATTAAGCCACTTTTATGCAATGACAATAATACCTCCCCAAACCAAATATAACATTGATTTTAGAGGAAATATTGTTAGGAAACATATATTTACTTGTAGCAGCAGGCCCTCACCCCTAATATTTTACACGGTCAGATCAGCAGCAGGCACTCGCCCCGAATGTTTTAGAGTGTCAGCAGCACTGAACGTCAACTTGTCAGGATGAGGACCAGACAACATAGTAACATAGTAACATAGTTTATAAGGCCGAAAAAAGACATCTGTCCATCCAGTTCGGCCTGTTATCCTGCAAGTTGATCCAGAGGAAGGCAAAAAACCCTGTGAGGTAGAAGCCAATATTCCTCACTTTAAGGGAAAAAATTCCTTCCTGAAGAGGAAGTAGTGGACAATGAAATCACTGGCCCAACATGGGAAGGAGGCAAGCTGAGCGAGGACAGCAGTACAGAGGGGGAGGGATGCGCAGCACCGCAACAGGCTGTAAGAGGCGGTGGGGGGGCAAAAGGGAGAAGGCAGGCCACACCAACAAGTGTGGACAATAAAAGAATTGTCATTTGCAACCTGTGCCGTACCAAAATGAGCAGGGGCATGAACACTAGCAACCTGACCACGACCAGCATGATCTTCATGGCAGCAAAGCACCCTAATAGGTGGGCCAAACGCCTGGATCCACAATCGGTGTCTGCGGATCACACCACTGCCTCCTCTTCCCTGTGTTACGTGCTAGCCAAGATGCAGGCCCAGATGCCTCCCCCCTGCACCTGGACCCTCGCAAGCACAATCAGCGAGCACATCCACTTCTGTGTCCCAGCGCAGCGTACAGATGTCCATACCCCAGGCCTTTGAACGAAAGTGCAAATACCCAGCCACCCACCCACAGGCCATAGCACTAAATGCACACCTTTACAAATTGCTGGCGCTGAAAATGTTGCTTGTGGACACTGAGGCTTTTTGCAGTCTGATGGCGGCGGCTGTCCCTCGTTACTCAGTACCTAGCCGCCACTATTTTTGCAGGTGTGCCCTCACTGCCTTACACCAGCATGTGTCCCATAACATAACACGTGCCCTGACCAATGAAGTTAATGGGAAGGTCCACTTAACGACTGACACATGGACAAGTCCTTCTGGCCAGGGACGCTACGTTTCCCTGACGCACACTGGGTGAACGTTGTGGAGGCTGGGAGTGAGTCGTACCCTGGGATGGTACAGGTGCTACCGTCACAAAGGATTGCGGGCCCTACTTCCTTCAGGATTTCTGCCACCACCTACATTAGCGGCTGCAACCCCTCCTTCTCCTCCACCACTTCCATCTAGGAATTCTCATCTTGCAGCACCAGTCAGACTTCAGTCAGTAGCTGGAAGCAGTTTAGCACAGCGGTGGGGAAGCGGCAACAGGCTGTGCTGAAACTTATTTGCTTAGGTGACAAACAACACACCCCGCCACAGTGCTGTGGCAGGGTATAAGGGACCGGGCTGAGCTGTGGCTCTCATCACTCAACCTACAACCAGGCATGGTTATGTCTGAGAATGGCCGCAACTTGGTGGTGGCTTTGGAGCTCGGCAAGCTCACACACATACTGTCACGCTCAGGTATGGGGGGAAAACCACAGAGAGCGTAGGAGGGAAAGAAGATTAGGCCTGAAAACTAAGGAAGGTAGATGGACACCTCCCAAAGGAAACCATGACTCTAATCCTGATTGACTACCAGTATGAACAGGCCTCAAAGGTAGGCGAGTTTATACACAGGAACCTAAACCAAACTGACCCTATAGGACCCTGGACCTAATGACAGAAATGAGTCTACCTGTTCCTCCAACAGGAAGGAAGAACAGGAGTCTCCCTCAGGGCAAACAACTACTTCAACTTAGTGGTTCAGTGGTTTCTCAAAAACTACACTTTTTTGCCTGAGCTGCTGGTGAAGGTGCACATTTCCGAAAGTCACCTACAGCCTCCGCCAGTCTGGCATCGCTGCAGCAGCGCTTACACTTGCCAGCTCACTGACTGCTGTGCGACCTGAGCACGCGCTGGAACTCTACCTGCTCACAATAAACCTGCTCTTCTCGTCCTCTTCCTCTGCATGTGGAAAAGGTTCTGATAAGCGGCCTAGTGTCACAACTAGGAAGGAAAAGTTTTGTAAAATGGTAAATGAGTACCTAGCTGACAATATCAACGTCCTCAGCGATCCCTCTGTGCCTTATAATCATTGGGTGTCTAAGCTGGACACATGGCACGAACTGGCGCTTTACGCCTTTGAGGTGCTGGCCTGCCCTGCCACCAGTGTTTTGTCGGAGCAGTTATTTAATGCTGCTGGGGGCATAATAACTGCTAAGCGCATCCGCCTGTCAACTGAAAATGCTGACGCTAATCAAAATGAACAAGTCCTGGATTGCCCCTGACTTCGCTACCCCACCAGAGGAAAGCGGCTGAACATAAAGGAACTTTAAATGTGGCTTTTAAGGTGTATTAAATACACTGTATTTCCATGAACCCCTTCCTCTTCTCGTCCTCTTCCTCTATCATATCAAACTGCTTATTAGGCTGCCCTCGCCTTTAAATATTTAAGAACTTCACCAGCAGGCCCTCACCCCTAATTTTTTAACCTAAAAAATTAACCTCACTCTGGTCCTCCTCCTGACATGTTGACCTAACAAGAATTAAAAGGTTCAGCGGCTCTCCACGGATTAAGAGATGGATTAAAAGATGCTATATCAACGGTACACCCAAACAGTGTTCAATATAGTATAGAGTAAATAAATGTCTAGATATGCACACTCACATCCGAGATAGTTGGTAAGTAAAAACTAATTTATTATGAAGGATAAAATATATATGAATCCAAACATAAATAATTGAAAAAAAGTTAAAACTAAGAAAATATAAAAAATATATATATATATATATATATATATAAAAAATGTGTAATAATATATAAAATTACACTCAAAACTATATATACTCAATAAGTGATGGGTGATGGGTTACGCAAGTAACTGTTAAAGACAAGCGGGAATTGTATCGCACCTTACAGCGTCCACGTGGGACGCTTAGAAAAGGCGCGCGAGCTGCGCGCGCGATCAACAGTGTGTTCCACGAGGTGGACGGAACAGGACTTTACAGGGAGCAGTGGAGGGTAATGTACTGAGCTTTATAGTGAAACAGTATTTACTTGATCATCTACTAACTGTACCAAAAGGAAAAACTGCCTTATATTGAATTGGGGTCCATCAAGTGGATTATTCAGACCCATTATGATCTAAAATATGGACTATATTACAATTGTGTGATAAACTTCTATTCCAAGCTGACAGCTCTTATTAATATTATTGGTACTACAATCATGACAACTTATTATTTCTAATAGCTGTGAAACACAAAGTATACCCATCAGTCACTTATTGAGTATATATAGTTTTGAGTGTAATTTTATATATTACTAGCAGAAAGACCCGGCTTCGCCTGGGTATATTTAATCTATTTCATTTAATGTTTCTGTGTGTCGTTGCAGACAGAAAGTCAATGCAGCTGACAGAAGTTGATTTTTACCTTCATTTTTTCAATCCCCATTGACTGCGGAGTGGGAGGGGGCATGACCTGACCGGGTCGGGGGCGTGGTTTACCGGGACCTTGGGGGGGGGGGTGCTTTTAGGTCCTTCTTTTCAGGGTGGCCTGAATTATAGGTCAATGCCATGGTAATTTGAGGAAACACAGTGGGTAGCAGTGGAAGAAAACATTGCTTCGCACGGGTATATTTAATCTTTTTCATTTAATGTTTGTGTGTGTGTCATTGCAGAGAGAAAGTCTCCTTCCCACCCATTCCTGTAGCTGACAGAAGTTGATTTTTACCTTCATTTTTTTAATCCCCATTGGCTGCGGAGTGGGAGAGGGCGTGACCTGACCGGGGGCGTGGTTTAGCGGGACCTTGGGGGGGGGGTTGCTTTTAAGTCCTTTTAGTGGAAGAAAACATCTTTTATTACTACTGAGCGGTAGTAGTCTATTATTAGTCTATTTCATCTAATGTTTCTGTGTGTTGTTGCAGAGAGAAACTCACCCTCCCACCCCTGCAGCTGAAGTTTATTTTTACCTTCATTTTTTCAATCCCAATTGGCGGCGGAGGGAGAAGGGGGCGTGGCCTGACAGAGTCGGGGTGTGGCTTAGTGAAACCTGGAGCAGGTGTTGTAAGTCCTTCTTTTGAGAGTGGTGTGAATCACAGGTCGGTGCCATGGTAATTTATCAGGACATGCAATGGGTAGCAGTGGAAGATTTACTACTGAACGGTCATAGTCTAAAATTAGTCTAAAACATAAGTTATATTTATGGTAACCTGAATACCCCTTTAACAGTATCATCCACAGCGCTCTGCCCCTTTAAAGCATTGAATAGAAATGACTGGATTGTTACCTGAGATCCTCAGCTGGCTGCTAATTACCTGGCTGTGTTGTTATGGAAACCTGCCCTCCCTGTGTGTGTCTGTGCAGAGAATGGCAGTTGGTGTTTAAAACCAATGCTGTCAGGCTAATATTGGCTAATGCAGGTCATATTTTGGAAATATCTCGGGAACATTATGTCCTAGAGAGATGAGACCTGGTCTAAAACCTTCCCGGGCACCTGTTGTACCTGTGTGCCGAATTTGGTGAAAATCGGTCCAGTAGTTTGGTCGCGCATAGAGAACAGACAGACGGACAGACAGACAGACAGAAACTCATTTTTATAATATTAAGAGATATATTTTTTTTTATATTTTGCTTTTTAACTTTTTTCAATAATTTATGTTTGGATTCATATATATTTTATCCTTGATAATAAATTAGTTTTTACTTACCAATAGAAGTGACATTACATGTGCAGGACAATGTATGTTTCTCCTATGTACCTGACATTTATTGCGTTTCTTTCTGCCGCTAATCACGGTGACATTACATGTGCAGGACATTGTATGTTTCTCCTATGTACCTGACATTTATTGCGTTTCTTTCTGCCGCTAATCACGGCGACATTAGTAATGTCGCCTTCAATAGCTGCAGAAAAAAATACACCGGATTTCTGTTATTTGGGATACAGAAATGTTAGACAGCAGAAGCTGAAAAGGTGGTGTTAAGATCAGGCAACCTTGCACAATTTTTAACCCACCACAAAAATAATACATTGCAGCCAGATATAACAATGGACTTTTGTGTCTTTTGAACAGAACTACTAGCCCTACCTAGCCAAATCCTAGTCCCTACACTATATGTCCCTCCTTGCGCAAATGTTATACAGCAGACGCAAATGAGGAAATGCGGCCTTAATTAACGGTAGAAAAAATAGCAACGGATGTCAGGTATATAGACTTTTGAAAGGTTCTAATACACACGCTGTGCACGTAGTGGTAGTGTCAGACACACTCCAGCAAGATAGAATAGCCCTTAAAAGGGCTTTTGGGTCTTTTTAGAACAAATACTATCTGCAATTTCTGGAATTTTCAAAATTTCAATTTCTCTGCTTTTAAGTCCTCATCCACATTTTTGTTTTTTGGAGGGCAGATGTTGTTGGACTGGTTTTTAGGTACCATGTCACATTTGAAAACCTCCGATGCACTCCTACAGTAGAAACTCCCAAAAAGTACCCTATTTTGAAAACTACGGGATAAGGTAACAGTTTTGTTGGTACTATTTTGGGGTTCATATGATTTTTGATCGCTCTATATTAAGCTTTTTGTGAGGCAAGGTAGCCAAAAAATGGCTGTTGTGGCACAGTTTTTATTTTTTGTTTTTTACAATGTTAACTTGACAGGTTAGATTGTGTACTACTTTTATTTTTTGTTTCAGTTTTACATAATAAAGCATTTTTAAAAAAATCATATTTTTGTGTCTCCATTTTCTGAAAGCCATAATTGTTTTATTTTTCTGCCAATCATCTTGTGTAGGTGCTTGTTTTTTGTGGATAGGGTTCACATTTTTATTCGTACCATGTTTGGGTACATAAGATTTTTTTGGCACAGTTTTTATTTTAATATGGCATTCACCTTAAGGTGTAGATCATGTGTTATTTTTGTAGAGCAGGTCGTAACGATACCTAATATGTCTACTTTTTAAAATGTAATTCAGTTTTACACAATAAAAGCATTTTTGAAAGGAAAAAAAATCTTTTAGTGTCTCCATTTTCTAAAAGCCATATCTTTTTTATTTTTCGGATGATTGTCTTATGTATGCTTTTTGATCACTTGAGTATGACACCCGTTGTGTATTGCTAATTATATCCCTGATGAAGCCAGGATAATTG